>KN887477.1:28789-40819 GCA_000934455.1 Apostichopus parvimensis | reverse complement strand
AAAATATAAATAGATAAGCTAGTTATGTATGTCGTTATGGCATAGTGGAATCAGTGAGGTTGAACAAAATCATAGAAAAGGACGCAAAATGCTGCTTTAATGTTTGCATAATTTTTATGCTACAGTATGTGACAAGATAAATTATTCCCTGAAATTCCATTAGATCTTAAAATAAAATTGACACACTCAGATTTTTATGGCCAAGTTAATCACAAGTACAACACAAACAGAATCCCACAGTATTTCAACCTGATAACTTTCATCCACCACTTGATCTGAACTGCTGTGCAACCTTCTAATTTTCCCCTCACTTATTCTTCTGTCATCTAATAAGAGATCTAAGAAAGTAAAGAAACCCTCCACCAGCAGCTAACCACAACAAATCTAGCTGACTGAAGCATGAATATCCAGTCCAGCACATCATTTCCAAGCCTAAAGCAGACCATTGCATATAACTGTCAAAAGTTTTAGTTACAAACAGTTTTCATGGTAAAGAATTAGCTTTCTTCAATTACCACTTCTACAGTAGTTTCTGTAATCTGCTTTTTTTGGTGGTTAAAATAGAGGAACAAATTGACAAATCTTGTTTACAGGTCAGTAAATTAGTATTCTCAGGGTGAACAAACAGAACATGAACACAAAAACTCTCATTCAACGATTGACAGCTTATCAAGCTGTACAGATCACCCCCTCCTCATTCAATACTTTGTTGCCAATCCACAATTCGTGGAAACCACAAAAAATTCAAATAGAACCTTCTTTTGGTCAAAAAAAAGAAAAGAAAAGAAAAGTACTACAAACATGTATGCTGACCATGAAATTTCTTTGTGTTGGCCAAAAACCCTTGGGGTAGCTGACCTACGCACACAGTGTACTGTACATATAAAGTACTGTACCATGTTAAATGAGCTTATCACAAATCCATGGGATTGAAAGTTCTTAAGACCTTATTTACATAGTAAACTCTAACACAATTTCTACCCGAAATTGAATGGCATAATTATGGCCTGTTTTGGCAGTTCAGACAAACTATTCAAGCTCCTTTGAATGGGAAGGAAGTTAGAAATTAGCCAATGGTCAGTGTTGCTTGCTGTGACCATTTGAGATCATACCCATATTATTCAATCTATTGATACTCTTGTTTCAACTTGAAAGAAAACAACATAAAAGAATGCACCACAAAGGTGAATATAAATTAAGAATATCGAGAAACCGACTATATAAATAATGTCCTTTAGATGGTCAGATCAAAGGTTTTGATTGGACAGTTAAAATGAATTGTTGTCAAGCATCATTTGTGACACAAATCACAGAACAAAAGTACTGTACTGCACATCCAAGCCCACATGCCAATAAAGATTTGGCATTTTATTTCAGTTTATCAGGATATAAAATGTACAAAATTTATCACATTTCCAAAGAAAGAGTTTTTTTTCTTTCAATGTTCACGTTTAAACTTCTGTCCGTAGCATATCAGCTGAATCTAGCTCAGTTTGCTTGCAAAGCTAATATGTACCTTGAAAGTGCATAGGAAGTGATTGGATTCCTCGTGAGAAGGTCTCATAAATAAAGTTTCAGACTTTTGATGTAATTGTGTCTCTCAATGGCAGGAACTCAAAATGCAATACAAACAAGCCCATTCATTGCAGCAGCCGATGTAAGGGCCTGATTTCACTAGCAGAAAAGAAGTGAATGCACCATTGTACAAAGGCACAAGTGTTGAAGAGATTCAATAATACCATAGGTATGTACAGTACAGTACATTACAGCAAACACAGTCCATTGTGCAATCGATTCGAGTCTTCTATGGATACTGCATAAGTTTCTCCAGGGGGTACAGAAAGTATGCAAACCTCACCAAACTTTAATGGCATGGGTTCTTTACAAGCAACTATATAATAAAATTGATTTTTGTGTTGATGCCCTGTACCTGAAGTAAAGCTTGCATAAACAGACAACATTGTAATTTGCCATAGCACTTTTGGGATAAATTCATATGGGATTTCAACAGAGGTTGACCCGACTAACCAAATTCTTCCCAAAAGGTTAAGATCCTATGAATTTATCAGATTCTAAAAGTTACAGGTTTTTTACAGCTACATACTAGAGGGTTGACTACTACTATAACAAACCGTCTGCATAATTTGGGTATCTTTACCACAAAAGACAGACATTTACCAATAACTTCTCCGTGTGGCAGAGATCGTAGTCACTTGCGGTCTTCTCATTCAATCACCTGTAATGTTCTATCATTGAATATTCATACCTTATATGTATATTCATACCCTAATAAACTTAGATACAGTACTTACAATTCTAAAACTAATATGACTTCTGTATTAGTTTCATAGATTTCATGGAGACCAATCAATCTGGGCTGATCTGTCGACATCTCAAGGATTCTGATCTCTTTCAAAATGTCCTCCTTGCAGTCTTTACCCATCTTGCGTTTTTTTATGAATTTGGCCGCAAAATCCTGCTTGGTCGTTCGGTGCTCGCATCTCCGTACTACTGCAAATCGACCCCTGGGAGGGAGAGAAAAGGTATCAAGATGTTCTTGGAAAGTTCAAACCAGAGCTATTCAGTACATACCTGTACTGTAATGGGTAGCAAGTAGTTCTTGACGTCTATCATTTATGATAATTTATAAATATCACAACTTTCAACAAGTTTTAAGATTTTATCATTCTCAATTCAAGACCAACTCAAAATATTAATTATTAGACATCAGGCTGGACGATAAATTTTACAACCTGAAGCAGCCACAGGTGTTTGTGAGAGAAGTGGAACGCCTTTTAACTTTCACTTACTGTATGTCCGAATACTATCCAATTTACAGGGTTAGCTCATTTTGGATGTTTTTACAATTTGAAAGACCATTTCAGATGGGAAAACTGGATTTCTCTTGGATGCAATCCCCAACTTACTTTGGCGGGCCACGGATCGAACCAACAACTTCCCAAAATTAGGTTTCATTCCCTTCCGAAGGCCACTGCCTTTATCCAATCAACCATGGCAAATAAAATCTTAAACCCACATACAGCATATGCTTGAACTTGAAAATGCCATGGTGTTCCTTATTACAACAGGTTTTTTTTTCTGTAAATAGAGATGGGTTTTGCAACTTCTTATAAATCTTTAATACTGGCATTGGTTTCAATACATGTCAATATCATCTATAGATATATTCACATTAAATATATGAAATGGACAGAGTGAAACTGAAAGTTCACACATCTCCAAGACTTGGCAAATAACATCACACATTGACAAATTGGCAACAGCAGACATGACTTGTTAAACATGATATTTCCAACATGGCGCAGACTTTCTGGAGACGTTTTGGAAAAGTCCTTCTTTCATCACAGTGACTTCTCCCACACAAGTTCAAAACGGGTTAAGGTTGGGTTTGCTGAAGTACAGTATATACTGCAGGGAATATTCAGTGTTCAAATGTTTATGTAGCAGTTTTCAAGGCTCCGAATTTTGTCTCAATCTCTCATGAAATGCTATGGTTTCTATGTAAAAAATACAAACTGATGTTCATCAAGTTTGTACACTTTCCATTTGTATTTTGCATAGCATTTTGCTATGTTTCCAATTTGCATAGCATTTTACAATGCAAAACAAGATAAATGATCTTCTCTTCTGTCTGTACAGTACTTTGGTATCACAGACAACATATTGGAATACAATTAAAACAGTGATTAACTTGCCAATGCTCACTTGATGTTTTTCCTATGGTGCATGAAACCACCATACTATGTACAGTAAGTACGCACAGCCTGGCCCTAAACCCCAATGGGCGATTAACCATCATGTATTAACACCTAAACACTAAAGGACTATTTACATGTACCCTACTGTACTGTATATGCAGTGTCTTGTCTAACCCTTGGTAAACCTTGTGCACCTATTGAGTGTGGTTATCTGAACAGCAGGGTACACAGGGTGTTTTTTTGCAGTGCCTGTGACTTTGAAGAAAGTAGAAAAGTCACTTTAAAGCCTCCTAATGCATTCAGTCTCCACCATCGACATAACAAATTTTTGTTTTTTTGTTTTGGCATACTACCCTGTAGTACTGTTAATGATCACACAAGCTATATGATACTTTTTTTGGCCAGAATTTTGGCCCATTCGCAGAGAATGAATACTGAGAGAATGAAAGGAAAGCATCAACAAACATACTGCTGTGGAAGGTTTGCCTTGAGCCTTGAGCCAAGATACAGTAGGATATTTCAACACTTTTGTCATTGCTGGTGTAGGTACTGTACATCCTCAACTTAATCCTCGAGTGAGTATCCGAGCATGCCGGTTGGGTACAAAATTTCACAATGGCAAAGAAGATCAATTTGTGCCCTAACATGCCACTTGAAAGAAACGTACAGTACACACACAGTTGTATGTACCTTTCTTGGTTTCCCGAAAAAAATATGGGAAGACTAAAGAGCCAATCTTACCAACCTTGCAAAATTGTGAGGGGGGCCATGGATTACAAAGTCGACGATGACTATAACACGGATCGCAAAGTCAGTAGTTATATTACAGTTAGATTCGTCCAACACAGCAGCATATAGAAACGTACTCGAAGCTGAAGCCAAAGTGAATTAATCAGGTCACACTTCCAGTGTCTATGCATGCAAAGTTAAATCAAACCCCCCTCATTACCTTTGGGGGGGGAGACATATCATACTATAGTTTTGATTAATTTGACAAGTTGTCTGTTACATGCAGACTCCTTTGTATGACTCAAGAAGTTGAATTAAGGAAAATTTGAAGGCCTCACTGCTTTAAAGGAGGTCATAGACAGTTTAGATTATATGTCCCATAGGAGTTATGATTAAATAACAGATGACAATTTTTCCATTCCATCTTACATATTACATTCTGTAACAGTAAGAAAACCGAAACCCACATACAGATTGGTACAACTATTTCCTAAGGAAGCATTGATAGGGAGAGAAGTGAATTCTGTTAATTTGTAAAATCCTTTTCCAATGGGCCTAAAATTTTGAAACTTATCGATCTATCAATCAAACTTGTTGTAGGTTTCCACTTGTCATTCATTGTCAGATGGCTCCATGGCTTCCCCAAAGTACATGTAGATCATAATACTGAAGGTGTGCACACAACACCCTTCGTTTGTACAGTAACTAGGCAACTAACTTACATTTACAGATTGCTAAGCTATAAAGTGTTGACAAAGTGACAGGATACAAATACTACCCAGTAGCAGTCGGCAATTCTGATTGGTGGGTTTAAACTTTATAGGAAGACAATTAGTGCTGAGTGTTAACTACAAACAACATTTAATGAGTAATTCCTTACAAAGTGTTTATCATTTTTAACCTATGGTACGGTGTGTTCAGTGGGGATAATACTGGTTTTAACATGACAGACAGCGAACTTTAGAACAAACAGATTTAGTAAAAGTTATGTACCATACAGGGTATATGTACAGTAGCCTGACCCTGGTTGTCTGCTAGTCTATAGGTTTTCTTTTCAGTACTTATAGTCATTATGAAAGACACCAATCCAGTTATCCTCTTAGATAGTAAAACAAAGTCAGTAAAGAATGCAGAACAAATACCACAATGAATCAGTCACCTGGAGAGGATGGTGATGTTCAGGTAACCAATGTATACTCTAGAGTCTAGACAAGGAAGGTAGGTAGCGAGAATGCAGTTGTCGTGAGGAGACAGGGAAGTGAGAAGTGAAGTCAATCTTCAAGAGTAGGATCATAAAACATTCAGCCATTCATCCCATATTTTTTAAGCCACTTACTGCCCAACTGAACATTTAATCGGACTCAAGCACACTGTAGAGCACAGTACAAACATCAGAGTCTTGTAACTTCTGTGAAATGACACCAAATCTGTACATACAGGTACTCTTCAGAGTTAGTTTATACAACCCAGCCAGCTCAACATGGTACTATTTTAGCATTTAATCAAACTGATTCATCAGAAATAATACATGGGTAGCCTTCACCAGATATCCCAACCAAGGCTCCAGCTTCCTCTAGGATACATGTCCTAAATATAACACATACTGTACATGTACGATGCTGTGTGGTATAAACTCTTCCGATTCCCTATTACAACACACAGTTGAATAACCCTGATTTATCTTACAGGTAACCGGTAGAGCCTGGATTTATTAGCTTTGATACTTCAATAAGAGACCTGGTTTTTTCCTTTTCACTTGGATCATGTGGGACAAAGTCAATAGCCCTGGGTAACTCTTCTCCTATACAGGCATCATTGACAGAATACTGAAGCAAAGTCCTTAGATAAACTTGCCCACTTTCCTTCACTACGTATGAAAAGTGCTTACTCACTAATGTTTGGGAAAGAGTTTATCTAGCACATGATGCATACATACCATGAAGGCAATGAGCAACCCAGAGAGGAGATGTCAAGGGTCAATGGAGCTGCCTCTGGCATTTGATACAAATAATAACTCTCTGGTACTCAACATAATGTTACTGAAAACTGAGTGCAATAGATCTAGTTAGTCCAGGGTAACATTTATGTTGGAGTCATGAGAGAGAAATACATTCCATGCAGCCGGACCCTGGTGAAATTTTGCAAGAAATTCTTACATATAGCATTTTCAAGATATAGTTGTCACAATTTTTACCTTTAAGCAAACAGGTGTCACATCATACAGTATAGTAGTTTGCACAGTATACATATCTTTCTTGTGTACAAAATAGCTATACATCTTTGCACTTAAAGAAATTTCACCACTTTTGCATTATATCGTTTTGGGACACAATACTGGATAAATTATTCCGTGGAAATTAGATGTACCATTTATTTGATAATATACTTAAAATTAGTTTGGGAAAAACATCTTCATTCCAGGAGAACGTTTTTACTTTGGGAGTTTGGGGTCATTTCTAATCTTATTATTTGAGAAAGACCTCTACTGTAGGTTTGGCAAATTATATCCTTGGCGATGAAATGTAAACAACTTGTTTAGAAAGAATCCCTATTCACAGTAGTTTAATAGCTACACCCCCACACTTGCATGCTTGCAAAGACAACAGCATTTCCATGGTAACTGAACATCACTAAATATAGAACAGAACTTGCAGACTCAAGAACAGATTACTATACTCAGATCAAATCTGATTTAAGCAGCTCTGGTAATCATGTACAGTAGTTCTATAATCCTCAATGGCATGCAAAAATCTCTCAGTCAACAGTTTGTTGGCAAATATTATCACTCTACCATACAATAGGTTGGTATTAATCCTTCTATTCCAACTGTACAAAAGAACAATAGCAACCAGCTGAGTGTACATCTGCTAATAAAACACTATACATGTATACACAGTAGTACTAACTACTGTAGTACTGTACAGTGCGTGAGTGTACCTGTCCAAGCTTTGAATAGTGTAGTACAGTATCTGTTTCCTTTCGAGGGAATTGTGATACACAACCTGATGATGATCACACAGTCAGTCTCGATGCAAGGGGACTGTGGTTGAGAGCGGATCAGTGTTCGGTAGTTTGGTTTTCGTGCCCAGGTTCTTTCCTGGGTGACTTTTCTTAAAAAGTATTCTCCTGTATGCCATGCTACTGTACTGACCTGTACAAAAATCCTAAGTATTATGAACAAACCAAAGAATTTCTAATGCTCATACAAGGAGGTGTACAGTATACTCAGTAAGACAAAGACATATAAGAGTCAGATGAGACATCAAAACAGGAATTTAATTTGCAGAAAAATTGCGCCTTCGATTTTCATCAGTACAGCTAGCTTGCAGTACGAATCCATACATAGGTTGTACTGTACTGAACCTCCAGACCAGCTTCAAGTTTCATTCCTTTTGGCTAGGATCATATGCAACTGTAAATGACTATACAGTACATACATGGTCGACTCCTATGGGTACAGTATCGATGTACAGTAAGGGGTCTGGGGTTGATAGTGGATCAAATGGTTTGGTTTTTATGCCCAGGCTCTAGCTATCCTGGGCGACTTTTCCTAAAAACTTAGAACATTTGTGTACAGCAGGTTACCCAGGGGCATATGTCCGCAAGGGTCCATGAGAGAGAGTTCAGTCTTATCAACATTGTTATGATACCGCACTACACACATTGTCATGATCACAACATGTTCACAAAGCTGGGGCTGGGAGTGTAGAGATTCGATGCAATAAAGACATTTGGATAGTTTGTTCAGTTACCCAGGTTCTACTGTACAGTACCTTGGCTGGTTTTTCTTAAATTTTAATTACTGTACAGCTAGTGCAGCAAACTAATTGAACCCTTATTTGCCAAATACAAACTGGATGGCTCTGAATGGACTACGGTCAACCACATTTACAGAACTTTCAACACTTTACAATCACTTTGTACCCGTGCACTATCTGATGCATTGTTTAATACGTTGGCCTTCAAATACAGTAAGACCGTTTCTTTCTTACATACGTAGAAAAGGAACAACAAGAGAGAGAGCCAGCAGATGAGGTGTATAAACTGTATAATGAAAGTACCAATTACACTGACATTACATTATCAGAGAGAGATCAATTCTAGTTGAGAAGAGTGTAATGAAAAGTGCTCACTTTTATGACATTTATTTCTTAAATATTTATCTTCCTTCATGTAACATTTCACTACAACTTTCTGTTAGATCTTGACCTCAGTGGTGATAAAGTACCCTAACTGATAAATTGTACTGACAGTCACATTTCAGATGTACAGTACTTAGGCTTTTGCTGATGGCACACACACTTATGGTAGAACACCAAAACTGGCATACAGGGTATGTACTAACATGCAATACAGCAGTACTAGACAGGCTGTGCACGTACAGTATAGTAGCTCGATATATCCTGGTAACATAATTACCACTTAACTGTACGCTTCACTGTTCATGCAAACAATTACCTTTTTCCTGTGAAGTTTGTTATTTTCTTAACTTTCAAAAGTATTGCAACACAGGACAGGCCTAACTTCTTATTTGGATTGAAAGTTACTGTAAGTACTGTACTGTACTGACAGTGGCACAAAATCAATAGTGATTACTGTTTTAACTGTTAACATTAGAGTATATTTGTAACAGCTGGTAATAGACATGACATCAGGGCTGACTTGTAAGGATTGACAGACTGTAAAACTGGTTAAAGATTAAATTTATTGTCATGCAACCAAAAACCTTGTGTTTGTCCGATAGACAACCAGTCAAGTTCCTGTCCCTTTAAATGGTTACTTTAACATAGGATCAACTCTACCTACTGTACTTAGGGTTTTGCAAATTATGAAAGAGGACAAAAATAAGCATTTCATTAAATTTTTGGACACAAAATATTCTGTTTTTAACAAAACAGAAAAGTTGCTAATTTCATGCGGCCACGTCTTAAAACGTGAGGAAAACTGTTGTGTGAATATTACATGTATACAAAGTACTGCCATATATCGAAGTTGACATTATAAGCTGAAATGTTGTGACATTTTGCAACGTTTTCTGACATTTTGTACATTAATTTAAATGGTTTGGTCAATGTGACACAACTATGCAAATAACAACCTTCAGTACTTCATAATGATGCCTTCAAGTTACAGACAGTCACTTGTTGAGCGTGACTGAGACTTGTCAAAACATGCAGTTGATTTGTCAGACTGTAATATGCTATTGTGTACAGCACAGTACCTGGTACAGTATTTCAAGTTTAAAGTGAAAGATTAATGTTTACACATTTATGCCACATTACAGTACAGAAGCGAAAGAATACTGTAAGCACATCACATTAAACCTACTGTACATACAGCAAGGCATTCAGTTTATAGCAACAGAAAGTGAAAATGAATTAAAAATAACTCTTTGCTAAATCTGTAAATTGCTACTGCTTTGTTAAATTTCATGCTTTGTCAAACATTTTCTATGAAAACATCATTGTGAAACCACCTTGTAATGGTAAATCAATTTTTATAATTTACTAATTAAAGTATTACATAGTTTGCAATCTATATCCTGCAGTTGAGATAATTGCAGTAATGTTACAGTAACTTTAGTATAACCATATATAATATGATGTCACCAAAAGTGTGCAAAACTCATCAATATTAGACCTTCCATGGGGACATGTTCAAACAAAAGAATGATGAAAACACAGTAACACACTGAAATTTCTGACAAATTGCACAGCACAAGAAAGCAGAGAGTGTTCAAACTTTAACCCATTCAAGAAGAGTAACTATGATTAAATAGTACTGTAGATAATGAAAGACTTTCCTGATCTACATAGCTACTTGTAATTGAAAGATAGCCTTGGAAGTTGATCAAATTGAGTTGAATATTTTTAGTCTGCATAGAAATGGAATCCACAAAAAACAAGATAAGAAGGTCTCCTTATGAGTGAGGTTGTTCAGTCTGCCAGCCATTTCATCCTAACATTATTTGTAATGAACTGTAATAATTATTAGTCACGGTAGAGTATGCCTGTCTTTGTTTTTACATCTGTTTTACTGAACAGCAAAATAGTTGCTTATAATTTCAAAATTGGATTTAAATCAATCAGTGAAAGTAGGACCCATGTACAGTACTAGCCTAGAGCCGGTAGGTATTACAGATATAATAGCTAGGGAACTAGTTTAACTTTTATTGCTATTGCATGTTTTAGTGAGAGTGTTAAACTTCCTTTCATAAAAGTAGGATATTGGTAGCCACATGTGCAAATAACACAACCAGTCACTCCAGCAGAAACAGGCAAACACTAATTTCAATCTACTGTCAAGATTTAAAATGCAAAGGGTTTAAAGCACATACAACGTAATAGTTCAATGTTAGGCTAAGACTAATTTAGTAGACAAAGGCCTATTATTGCTGTGCATAAATGACAAGCTGTTTGTCATAGCAATGTATAACTAGGCCAAAGACTGAAAACTTTCATCTATGCTTACCTGCCCAGCTCATTCAACACTTCATAATCTTTGCTAAACTCCCCGTCTCGATAACGGTCTGAGGTCCCTTCTTCTATTATGCGACGAATTATCATTGTTCACAAACTTGATGCAAATCGTAGGATAAGTTGTACAAAATGCTAGGTGCAACTGTTCTATCTAGGCGTACTATGCATGCTATCCCTGCCAAGAAGGCCCAACAAAAAGTTGAAATTTATCCACTGCTGCAGTGACAATGACCTGACACAATGAAGTATGTAGGCCTAACTTACACTACAACCTTGTACTTTGTTGTTGTACAGTACTACAGGTTAGGCCCTTCAAACTTAAAAATAATATGTAATGTTGGCACGAAATATCCGAATTTTCAAAAATCCAAAGAAGGTCCTATTAGACGTTGATTATCCCTTTAATACCTTCCCACTAGCATGAAAATATTCTTGCTCGGAAAGCATAATTTTGGATCCTGGGACTCGATTAATTTGTAACCGTTCGTTTCTTTCTCCTTCTGTAGACTGTAGTATGTGTGTTTTTAAATTGAGAAAGTACAAAACACATGTTGGAGTTTAAAATTACAGCTGTTAGTATACGGAAGCTTTAAAAAGTCATTTAGGTTTAATATTTACAATTACAACTTCGCTAAAGAGTTTAAACTTTAAACGTAATGAATATAAGTTTAAATGAATACAATTTCCATAAATTTATTCATTAAAAAATACAGCAAGAACGAACGTTTAAATATATAATAGGACTTACTATGTTCAAATTGTTTCACCTAATGGCTTTCATAGATGTCCGTAGTTATAATTAAAATTGCATTGACAACACGGGTGAGTCATATATAACTTCAAATGAACTCGGATTTTACCGGTATGTCTGCATGTGTTGTAGGTACGGTACAGCTGCTTAATCGTTGTTCAGTTTGAAGCATTTATCTTTAATTCAAAGCTATTTTAAAATCAGTGTACGGGCTATCTATTACTATTTATCAAGGGCGTAGGAACCGGTGGGGCTGCGGGGGCGCCAGCCCCCCAAGTGAAAAATATGGTGGGGCGGAAGTATCATTCCGCCCCCCCCCCCCGCAAGTCAGAAAACCCCTTTTTCATTTCCA
>KN887473.1:46601-57598 GCA_000934455.1 Apostichopus parvimensis | reverse complement strand
TAATTGGATGTAAAATGCACTCATGCAACAGATTGTTTTGAACAGACAGGTTTCTCTGCTCTCTTACCATTGAAAAAAGTGCTATCAAAAATGTATAACGTATGGTTCTATTTCATAGCGTGCAATAGAGTGGATTTTGCATGCAATCAACGAGCAATTAACCAATCAAATGGCGTTGTATAATATATTATATTATATTACATAATGTAATGTAATGATATGTAATATTGTGTGTGCTATGCTATGTTCCAGTAAGATAGGCAGAGTGGTGGATAGGGTCGGGACATTTGGTCTTTTATTGTGGTGACCAATGCATTCACGAAAGAGATATCTAATCCACAGGTCAAAGGTAAAGATAATGTTGGTGCTACGATGGACTCCATGGAACTTGAAAGGCAACGGGGCATCACTATCCAGTCAGCAGCGACTTGTATAAACTGGAACCAACATGTCATCAATGTTATCGATACACCAGGTATGTCAGTCAACTATAAATGTGATAACAATGTAGAGTAATTGACACACCAGGTATGTCAGTGAACCATACAAGATCATTAATGATAGAACAGGTGTGCCCATTAGGAATCAATATGATATCAATGTTATTGATACACCGGGTATGTCAATGAACCATACAAAATCATTGATGATAGACCAGGTATGTCCATTAGGATCAATATGATATCAATGTTATTGATACACCGGGTATTTCAATAAACCATACAAGATCATTGATGATACAACAAGTGTGTTCATTAGGAATCAACATGATATCAATGTTATTGATACACCAGGTACGTCAATGAACCATGCAAGATCATTAATGATAGAACAGGTGTGCCCATAAGGAATCAATATGATATCAAAGTTATTGATACACCAGTAATCGCCTTGATGCTGTACACCTGTAGCAAAGCTCATTCCATTTTAATACTTTAGAAATGTATCATTTGTTGGTTTAGATGAGGAGTTTCAGCAGGGGGCAGGAGTGCTATATGTCCACCCCACAAATGATTTTTTATGTCCAACACAATACAACATTACATATATACTAGTCGAGAAAATATCTCTGTATTGTTGCAGGGCATGTTGACTTTACTGTTGAAGTGGAGAGGGCGTTAAGAGTGTTGGATGGAGCCGTTCTGGTCCTCTGTGCAGTGGGTGGCGTCCAGAGTCAAACGTTGACCGTCAACCGTCAGATGAAACGATACAGTGTTCCTTGTGTGGCTTTCATCAACAAGCTAGACAGGTAGGGTTTGTATACTGGAGTCCTTTCGGGGTTTTTTTGCAAATGTTTTCAGAAAATTTCTACTTTTTCATGTCACTCAGTTTGAAGTGTCTAGTGATGCACTGATCCAATTTCATTTAGTTTAAAGTTGTTAGTTATAGAGGGCTTAATACTTGAATTAAACAGATCTGTGCCATGCTTTTAACTACTGGTGTATACTCACAAGAATACAAAAGGTTATTCTAATCTTAGATCATTGTGAAAAATAAGTGGTTAATTACGAACAAATTCAGATATGTTATTATTAGCGTTCTTAAAGTTTTCATTGAGCTGATGAAAGGTCAAAGAGTTGGTTTCGTTCCCTAATTTAACAATTTCTCTGAATTTATATCAAACGTGCTGCATATTTTCCCCTTTTGTTTTTCTTTTGTTTGTTTTAGTCTTAAACATTTAAGTATATCCATTTGCCCCATTGCAGAATGAATGCTAACCCTAGCAGAGTCCTTTCACAAATGAGAGCTAAATTGGGTCACAACGCCGCTTTTGTCCATCTTCCGATCGGTCTAGAGTCGGATATGAAGGGTATCGTAGATATCATTCAGAGGAGAGCTGTCTACTTTGAAGGGGATTGTGGGTAAGTCATCATAGGTGTATGTCATAAACAAGTGTGTTTATATCTGGGGTGGGCACCCTACGGCCCGCTGGCCAATTGCGGCCTGCCAGTGATTTTTTTGCGGCCTGTGAGATGTCTCAAGATAAAGATAATTATCAATCTATTTTACATCATTGCAAAAAACGAGCTAGCTGCTTAGAATTTATCGGCACTAATGATGCTGTCACGTAGGCCTATTATCACCATTAATTATCAACTGTACTGTATTGACATTATGTTTTTGTGAATACAGATTAAGTACACACACCTATTGCTTGAAAGTCCTCCGAATCAAAGGATTGAAATCAACAGCAGGTCGTTGGTTTGGTGCGGCCCAGTCAAGTTTTCACTCCTTATATCTGGCCCATTCATTCAAAAAGGTTGCCCACCCCTGGTTTATATG
Source organism: Apostichopus parvimensis (assembly GCA_000934455.1). NCBI lineage: Eukaryota > Metazoa > Echinodermata > Holothuroidea > Aspidochirotida > Stichopodidae > Apostichopus > Apostichopus parvimensis. The sequence goes on along the minus strand of KN887473.1, from coordinate 55,315 downwards.
AACAATTCCCTGAAACAGCTCAGCAAATCTTAATTCCATTTGGAAGATATCATCGTTTCAGTGAATAAGATGCAAACTTGAGCAAGTCTAAATATGACGTCATTGAGCCACTAAATCAAAGCTTATGTTCCAAGCTTTTCTTTATTTAATAAATATATTGATTATTTTGTCCAAGATGTATATATCGCTCTTGCCAATGCTGATTATGGAAAAAAGTGTTTTTTTACAACCTAATTTTGGCATAATTTTCATTCAAAAATCAGTAATGTTGCTATCATCTTTATAATATTAGCAGGGAAACAAACAGAGAGTAAAAGGATTCACCTCCTGGTGTCACAGTGACATTACAGAATTTAACAATTGTAAAGCCCCCCCCCCCCCCCCCCCCAGCAGTTACCATGGAATCTCTCAGTAGAAACAACTTTATTTTGTTCTTGTTGCTGCTGGTAGTGTTTCCAAAGCATTATTTCTATCATTTAAAATAAAAGATAATGAATGCACTTGTATCTCCTGTCCCGTGACTCTCCTGCTTTTGTTTTGTGTGTGTGTCACAATTGCATCTGGCAAGAAGCCTTGTGACTCATCATCCCAAAATGGCTCTGAAGAGCTCAAAAAGTGTGGAAGGAAATATTGCAAACCCACCAGTGACGTTTATTGCAACCTAAAGCACGGGCATCAATATCTCTGCATCATTTACTCTGATTTCCTGCACATTTGATTAATAATTAAATTCATAGAAAGTATAATATTCCTTTTCCTGAGAGCCATTAAGGGGAAACTTATCATGTATTGTTTTTGTTTTTCACCACTCGTAGTATCATGACAATCTATACATATCAATGGATGGGAATAATTCAACCACTCACACACCCATACACACACACACACATAAATAAATATTGTTTAATAACCTGATGGATGGCCATCAATGAAAGTTTCAGTCGACCCAGGCCTTTGTTGAAACTTGTCTCTTTTGAAAAGTCGCTGGATGGTGTCCAATTCAGGGCAGCTTTTGGTTTTCCTTTAACTGTCTGACATGTTCAGATACTGAAACCCCAAATACATTAGCTTTAACACAGATGCGGCATAGTGCAGCCCGTGAGCAGACTTTATGCTACATGTGTGTGTCAGAAGGCTTTCCAAACTCTTCTGATCAATATTGCCGTGGAAAGCTTCGCCCATAGCAAGGGAGAAGTAGAAAATTCAGATGTGTGTGATTATCTGGCATATAGTTTCTACTTGTTATAGAATACTTCAACATAAGAAATGGACTTAATGTATAACTTTCTGATCTTCTTTATGTCCCTTCTATTGTCATTTTGTCTCTTATAGTGTCCCTTGTGATGTCCCTTGTAATGTCATTTTGTCCCTTATAATGTCCCTTGTAATGTCCTATGTCCCTTATAATGTCATTTTGTCCATTATAATGTCCCTTGTAATGTCCCTAATGATGTCATTTTTGTCCCTTATAATGTCCCTATGTCCCTTGTAATGTTATTTTGTCCCTTATCATGTCCCTTGAAATGTCGTAATGTCCTATGTCCCTTATAATGTCATTTTGTCCATTATAATGTCCCTTGTAATGTCCCTAATGATGTCATTTTTGTCCCTTATAATGTCCCTATGTCCCTTGTAATGTTATTTTGTCCCTTATCATGTCCCTTGAAATGTCCCTATGTCCCTTATCATGTCATTTTGTCCCTAATAATGTCCCTTGTAATGTCCCTTGTAATGTCATTTTGTCCCTTATAATGTCCCTTGTAATGTCCTATGTCCCTTATAATGTCATTTTGTCCATTATAATGTCCCTTGTAATGTCCCTAATGATGTCATTTTTGTCCCTTATAATGTCCCTTGTAATGTCCCTATGTCCCTTGTAATGTTATTTTGTCCCTTATCATGTCCCTTGAAATGTCCCTATGTCCCTTATAATGTCATTTTGTCCCTAATAATGTCCCTTGTAATGTCCCTTGTAATGTCCCTTGTAATGTCATTTTGTCCCTTATCATGTCCCTTGTAATGTCCCTTGTAATGTAATTTTGTCCCTTATAATGGCCCTTGTAATGTCCCTATGTCCCTTGTAATGTTATTCCATGCCAAGTTTTTGGCATGGGAGTATAGTCTTATCAATTTTGCGGCACATGGATTGGAGGTATGTAATGTTTAACTCACTATTAAGGTATGTCAATAAAGATGAGCATTTTATTTTATATTTTACAGCCAAGACATTCGATTTGCTGAAGTGCCGAGTGACTTGGTGTCGGAAATGGAAGACCGAAGGCAAGAACTGATAGGTAACCGATTCTCTGCAAGGTTTCTGTCCCAGAATCAGTTAATGTTTACTCTTTTTCATCCTCCAAGGGAGTTATAAATAGCCGTATTACCAAAAAGAATTATTTCAAAGGAGGCATTTTAATTATCTACTGAAGAAACAAAAAACAGCATTGATAAAGACAGTTGTGGCTTTTAAACTACAACACCAATAAAAAAGAAATTACACTTATAGGTCGAATTGCTTTTAATATTTCTCCATAGAATAAAAGTTGACTGATGTAGAACCTTTCTTTCTAGTTTGGATGGGTTAAACAGGCATTCCACTTGGCATTTTAAGGCAGTGTGGATTAGCTTAGTATAGACGACATTTTTGATAACGGATAAAGTGTTCTAGTAATTCTGAGATTTAGTTTTAATTTTTATTTATCATCAAATTTCGTGTTTTGCAGAATGTGTGGCTAACAAGGATGACGAAATTGGTGAACTATTTCTTCAAGAAATTGAACCATCTATAGATCAACTCAAGGTGAGATATTTCTTTGGGATAAATACCATAATATATTAGTATTTGTGTCGGTTCTTCTCTGCAAACAACAATTAAAATTTTATTGCTTATTCAAACAAACTTCTTGTGGACCAGTGATGTATTAGCAGGGTATCCTACGAGGATAGGGAAAGGGGGAAGTGGAAGAAGAAGGGAGATCCATTGAAATGTTTGCACATTTGTTAAGCCCTATCCCCACCCCCTCCCCCTCCCTCAGTCCCATATTAATAGACAGAGTGTTACACTCCTCCCACAACTCAGAATGGTTGTTAGCTCTAATGCTACCAAGGCATCTTGTGAGAACACATTTGATGGTGACAATTACAACCTAAAGTAGATTAAATTAAAAATTAAATGTGTTGATGTCAAGGTGGATCTTCTGTTAAGAGAACAAATCAGAAAGTCAATTATTCTGAAAACCAGAAGCTGTTAGCCCTGCTGACATCCCAGGATATCCACTTTAGGGCTTACTTTGCAAAGAACGTACCGTACACACATGTATCAAATAAAGGATTCTTTGTCTGTTTCCTTCCTCAGGCTGCGATAAGAAGAACAACATTAAACAGAACATTTATACCTGTCTTGCTGGGAACAGCTCTTAAAAATAAAGGGGTACAGGTGAGCGATATGTTTAGCACAAAGTGAATGTTGAAATCGTTGCCGACTTGTAATCAAGTTGCACTTTGCCCACCTGTGATATGAGTTACATTTGTATACATATTGGTACGATCATAGAATGATCTGTGAAATATGCGATCATAGAATGATCTGTGAATTATGCGATCATAGAATGATCTGTGAAATATGCTATCATAGAATGATCTGTGAATTATACAATTGTAGGACAATCTGTGAAATATGCTATCATAGAATGATCTGTGAAATATGGGATTATAGAATGATCTGTCAAATATGCGATCATAGAAAGATCTGTGAATTATGCGATCCTAGATAGATCTGTGAAATACACGATCCTAGAATGATCTGTGAAATATACGATCCTAGAATGATCTGTGAAATATACGATCATAGAATGATCTGTGAAATATGCAGAAAAATATAACTGTTTTGAACAATCAAAAGAAGAGCTGAAAAGATGAGTCGTAAGTTGCTGTTAAAAAAATGTTACTTCAGGAGTGGTTTTTGGTAAATAGTTCTGGAAATGAGGGGCTGCTAAAAGTACTGAGCTATGACTTGTTATGAATAGTTTTGCAGATATTACTTCCGCCTTTAATTAGGGGAAAAGGGATCCATCTGTACGATCCATCCAGCTTTTATCATAATTAGCCTGATAAATTTACACATTTCTATGAACATTTTTTTCATCATTTTGTCTTCAGACATTGCTAGATTCTGTGTTGGAATACCTTCCCAATCCCTCTGAAGTCAAGAATTTTGCATTTGACGAGTAAGTTTACCGTGCTGCAGATTTTATCAAGTGTTTCACTAGTTCCAGATTTCCAAAACATTCACAACTCTAATGGGAGGTCTTTTTTTAAATTTTATTTGTTTTACTCCTGTTCTCCTGCATTGTGACTAGATTCTTGTTACACTAACTGATGTAGAATGTCATAAATGAAAGCCTCCAGCTGTAAGATTCCCTTCAGCGACACTGAATCAATATCAAAGCAAAATAAAATGTTAGCAAACTGCTTATCCACTAGAGAGCCTGTGTAAGAGAATGTGTAAAAGTAAGTTGGCCCTTATGTTACTGTTACTTGTCATTTAGCCTTTGAAGAAGATCCTGCTAGGATCAAAACGTCAGGCCAACTTACTTTTACACATTCAATATCAAAGCAATAGAGATTATCTCTACAGACGAGCAACGCCTATCGTATGAAAATGCGGAGCACAAATGATTATGTCCTACACAGCCTGTCTGTATTCTTGCAGCCCAGACTTTTGACATGATGCCCATAAGTCCACCATAATATTGAACCTACCATGCTCTATGTTTATATTTATGTTTATTTATGTATATTGCTGTATGTTTATATTTATGTTTATTGCTGTATGTTTATATTTCCTTTTATGCAGAGATGACATCAAGTTGGAGATGTCTCCTTCCAGAGATGGTGCAAACCCATTTGTTGCTCTGGCATTTAAGTTAGAGGTGAGGACAATTCTATGACGGAGAAACTTTTCAATACAGATCAAGATTCCCATCATCTCTTTATGAAATAATATTTGAGTGCCATATTTAAGCGAACGTTTCATCGCAACTGCTAATAACGTTGTAGTCCCAAGTTTGGGTGGTATGTCTCAAGAATGTATTTTGGTATCTAAGAAATCAAAAAAAAATCTTGCCATTAAGAAACTTGAAAGAAACCCTTTAACATATTCAAAAATATTATATGAAATAAGAGTGATGAAAATTATGTTTAAGCACAGTATATTGAGTTCAAACTTATGTAAGCAAAACAAGAAGGAAAGAAAGAAATACAAAGCTTTGGTTACATTAACAAGCTTCTGAATAATCTAACTTTTGCTTTACCCTTCCTCCCCCAACCTTCCCTTTTCTCCCATCAGCCTTTTAATGACCAAAGCATTTTATTTAATAAAAAAAATATTGTCATTAATAATCATTTATTGGTGTTGTTGATTTTTGTAATTTGAAGATGACAGGGCAAGTAAAATCTTTGAAAAATTCAGCACGACAGCTTTTATTTTCTTGATGTGTTCAAGACATACTCATCTATCCAGATTAAAGCAAATTAAAAAAACAGCTACCCTCCTCCATCCCCCTGCCCCCCCTTCTATCTCTCTCTCTTTCTTTTGGTTTGGAAATGGGTGTTTATTTCTTTTTTTTTGTATCTAGGCTGGTAGATTTGGACAACTTACGTACATGAGAGTGTATCAGGGTAAATTTCAAAAGGGGAATTACCTGTACAACTCACGGACTGGTAAAAGAGTCAGAATATCTCGACTGGTACAGATGCACGCCGACAAAATGGAGGTAGGTCCTTCATCCATCTGTGTGACTCATAATACTTGTCAATTCCCACAGATCATTTGTCGGAATTCTCCAGCGAATCTGGTTGCCAGACGATTCTTATTGACGTAAAATCCATGTGTTTTCAACTTACGAATGAATGAACAAAGTCACACGCTTGTTGTTCTCGACCAGGGCTCATTTAGGTCGCATGCAAATGTATTACCCCTTGATTGGTTAAAAGTGGCCAGTGTTGCACACTATCCGTTGGGAAAACGCTACTTTTCAGTTTTCCCGACTTGAGCCAATCGGACTTCAAAGTGGCAAAATCTTGATCGCTTGTAGTCTTAACAACTCGCACACTTCCTGACCAACTGTCCATGATATTCCCAGATAACAAACAGTGGGATGCATTCGGGCAGTTTGCAGCGGCTTTTAAAGGGGGAAGAAATGTCAATGAGAATTTCCCGACATGATGTGATTTACTGTTTTATTTTCATTCTTTTAGGATGTTAATGAAGTTTCTGCCGGTGATATTTGTGCTTTCTTCGGTATTGACTGTGCTAGCGGTGATACGTTTGTGAGTCAACCTAAACTAAGGCTTTCAATGGTGAGTTGTATCAGTTTGCATTTAATATTCTTTATCATTTCGTTTTTCTATTATTTTGCCTTTAAAAGGTGGAGTGAGATAATAAAATGAAAATCTGATTGCCTCATTAATAGATTGCCTGGCTGCCGCCCAGCTATACAATTGTTTATTGTGTGTTCAGTTATGAGGATAGTCCTAGTGACAAGTTATTGTTGACTGATGAGGGAGGATTATATTCTAAGCATCCTGAAATTTGCATGTAAATCCTATTTACCGTTTTTGAGATTACAGCCTTTTATTTTTAATCGTTTTTGTACCAAAAGTGAACTTGAAGCAAACAGGTGTGATATATGCACAGTGACAAATTTGTTTCATGTCTTGCTTTAAACTTTAAAATACATTTTTCTACTTGAAAATTGGGGATTGCATACACTCCATTCTTCTCCATCCTATGTCAATTATTGATATTTTTAAACAATCTTTTTGCAATGGTATCACATGGCGCTTCATAGGCAATAACATTACCTCTGGATTGTTCAGTTTGTATTGTGTAGGACTTGTTTTTATGAATTCAATCATTTGAATTTCTTTCTATTAAAACCCTCAACTTTCATGGCCGTTGAAAACTTGTTTAGGCAGTAACATTACGGCTGGATTGTTCAGTTTGTATTGTGCAGGACTTGTTTGTATGAATTCAATCATTTGAATTTCTTTCTATTAAACCCTCAACTTTCATGGCCGTTGAGCACTTGTTTAGGCAGTAACATTATGGCTGGGTTATTCAGTTTGTATTGAACAGGACTTGTTTTTATGAATTCAATAATTTGAATTTCTTTCTATTAAACCCTCAACTTTCATGGCCGTTGAGTAAGGGGTTAATCAACGGTCTAGCGTGCGTTACTCACAGGATTAATGCACGATCGGGGGATAATGCAAGCGATGCACGAGGGCGGAGCCCGAGTGCATCCAGCGATAGCATTAACACCCGGAGTGCATTAATCATGTGAGTAACGCACGCTAGACCGTTGATTAACCCCGTTCATTCATACACTACCATTTGTGTGGGGGGAAAATCATAAAACAAAACATTTTTGGTTAGATATAACCAAAAATTTATTAAAGTGATGCCCCGTAATTTTACCGTGCATTACTCACAGGATTAACCACGGTCAGCTGACCTGAATGAACCAATAGGATTTAGGAATCTTTACTAAGTATGAATGAACACTTGTTTACTGTTACCCCGTCGATTCTCGTATTATAATTTTTATTTCACGACGACTTGTACGATTGGAAAATAAGATTACAGAGAACGTCGTCTCTTTCAAACTCAACCTGCTACTGTCCTAAACAACTAATATTCATCTAATTATGTTAATATTCTGTTCATCTGCCCACAGGAATCAATGCACATACCTGAACCAGTTATCTCATTATCATTCAAGCCTGCTAAAAAGGTAATTATTTGAAATTGGTCTGTTCTTTCTCCTACCTCAGTGGTTAATTGTATTCATCATCTATCTTCCCATCTGGGAGATTTAAAACCATTGCCGATATTTGTCGAAAAAGGTGGACAAAATCTTGAACCTAGATTATTTCAAAGTTGCAAAAAAATATAACACCATTTTGCTTCTAATCACCCTAAATCATGTATAATTTCTTCCATCTTTTTTTTGGGGGGGGCTGGGGGGAGGAGAGGGGGAGGAGGATACCCAAGATGATGAAGGCGAAAATTGGGGTCAACAAGCAAGGAAGTTTGAATTACCGGGACTATGTCGCATGCCCTTGAATAGTTACATGAGCAAAAGTTGATTAGACTGATATTTATTCTGTTTTACTGGTTGATATGATAGGACATTACATTCACATTGTGGAACACAACATTTTCTGCGTTAGCTTAAACAGTCATTTAACTGGTTGTTCATTTACTTCAGTTTCCGACATCAATTTTGTCGTTATTGTTTCATTTACTCAAGTCACAATACGGAAGGTCTGCAGAGATCTAAAAGGTCTTCAGAGATATCTTGTGCATATGCTTTTCCTCTTCCTTATTCAATTCATATAGTATTTGACAATAATACAATCTACATATATATGTATATACCCCAGTCTGCAATACAGCAATGTTCCACTAGTCAGTGCTGCTGTTCAAATACCTTGCATTAATTTTAAAAGGAAGAACTGAATACAAGATAGGAGAGGGGCTTGGGAACTTAGGGAATCTCTGAAATTGTTGAAGTCTATTTTAATTCTGCTCCAAATCAAGGGAACAAGTGCTCCTTAGTTTCGGGAAGCAGAAGATTAAAACTACCTATTTCTGCAATAGATGTACCAAATTTTTAAAGTAATTGTCTGTATATTAATATAATATAATT
>KN887473.1:30311-46551 GCA_000934455.1 Apostichopus parvimensis | reverse complement strand
TGCTGTTCAAATACCTTGCATTAATTTTAAAAGGAAGTACTAAATAGAAGATAGGAGTTGGGAACTTAAAGACTTTTTGTAAGTCTGCTTCAATTGTACCCAATTTTTAAAGTAATTGTCTGTATATAATATAAAATCATTTTAATAGCAATTTTATAATAGCATGTGTCTTTCAATATTATTTTGCATGGCTTATTCTTCAGACGGATTTAGATAATTTTTCGAAAGGAATAAACCGCTTCACCAGAGAAGATCCAACTTTCACGGTACACTTTGACAATGAAAGCAAAGAGGTTAGTGTAAGAGGTTTAATTATCTCATCCGCCCCTCCCCGGTTTGATTTTGAATTTCAGATTGTGAACCGGGAAGGCTTCATTGATTTCTCTAATTGTCTGTGACATTTCTCTCGTTTTATTTCATTTCAATTTTTTTTTCTTGAATGTCTGATAATAGACGATCGGTGAATGGATGAGATTTGATAGGGCAGATCAACAACGAAACAAACTGTGATATGACGCAAACCCCCAAAAATGGGAATCTCATACATGAAAAGAAACATGAATTGATCAGGTTCACTGTTTTTAAAAGGGATATTCCGGATATTCTGAATAAAACTTCTGGAATTTGTTTGCATCTGTAGGTGAAAGCAATAGCACTTGGTTTGGGGAAGATATGAATTTTTTCAAAATTTGGTAGTATTTTAAATAATATTTTAGTGATTGAATCTGGCAACAGTTGCAAGTGCAAACTAAGGAACAGATTTGTCTTTATACATTGAAAGACCATTTCTAATGCAAAGGGCAGTGTACTGTAGGTACAAATGAAAAGGGGCGAAAACAACCATCCTAGAGTTGCCGGCAAGGGCTCGTGCTAGCTTTATTCCTTGATTATTGTAGCTGATGTTAATTAAATCAATTTGATAATTACCTGCCATATTTGTTTTTATTATCTGCCTTCATAAAGACGTCTGAGTGGTTTACATTTTACAGACTATCGTATCGGGTATGGGAGAGCTCCATCTTGAGGTCTACGCTCAAAGAATGAAGAATGAATACAATTGTGATGTCATCAGCGGTAAACCAAAGGTGGCTTTCAGAGAGACTATACTCAGGCCAGTCGAGTAAGTTGCTCCCGATTTTATATTTAATTCAAAAAGATTTTTTTTTTTTTTTAATTTTATTAATTTATTTACTTTTTTACTATTATTTTTTTATTGATATCTGAATTTATGAAGAGGGCGGCGGGTGGACCAGAGGTGGCAAGTAAATTTCACTTCTATATAATAAGGATACATTATGCCATTGTTTTGGTAAATCGTTCTTCCTTCCAACAAGCTTGAATGGAAATTTTAACTAGCAGATATTACTTTGTTCTGGAAATTAACAAAAACGAAAGAACAACTGTTATTCCTTATTTTTTTTCGGGGGGGGGGGGAGATGGGGGAGAGGGGGTGACGGTTACTTTATGTGTTTGGTCTGGTTATCAAACCAAATGAGGTTTACTACAACTAAGATTGTCGACAATTTGTGGACACTCAAAACTTGAGAAATTTCTTTTTATTTGCTGGACAGATTTGAATATTTGCATAAGAAGCAAACAGGAGGTGCAGGCCAATTTGGGAAAGTCTCTGGAGTGGTTGAGGTAAGACTCATATGGAAATGTTGAAATGTGCCGTCGAAATGATGATAAACTCTTTCTGTAAATGTAGTAGCAAAATGATTACTCAAATTGTTATTATATGAACAACTTGCCACAAATTCATTAAACCTAAAATATTAAAAGTGGGGGAATTCAACATTTTCGTGGCAAAATGACTAAACGATTATTCATCAGATGTCTTGAATTGATTGATTTGTATCAAAATGATATATTGATCACTGGAATCAACAACAAAATGATAAATTATGCTCTCATCAGAATGTCATCATTTCAACATTTTGCTGCCAAATGGTGAACCCGCAGAGAAAGATCGTAACATTTTGACAGCTCCTTAACGTTCCCCTAAACTTGAGAGGTTTTATTGTTCTTTCATTCATCGTCGTACTAGCAGAATATTATACTCGAATGTCAACATTTCTTTGCTGTTATTACTTCACTGTCGGAAATGTACATGTCCTACCCTCTGACTTCATGTAGAAGGAAGTGTTGTCAGTCAGGCTGAGAAAAAGAAATAAATAGTTAAAAATATCTTCAATACAATTCTTTAAAGTGCTGTTTCCTCATTCAAATGTAGCCATATTTTATTGTCGGTTTGAAAATATTCAAAGTAACAAAGAGAAGTGCTGCTACCAGAGGCATTTGAAATTCCTTAACCATTTATTCATTTTCATTCATTTATCTTATGGGTGAAACCATTTTCTCATTGTTCAATTTTTTTCTTTCTTCCGCATAGCCTTTGCCAAGCGATTCGTACATGAAGTTCGACTTTGAAGACGAAACTGTGGGGACAAATGTGCCTAAGCAGTTTGTACCCTCCATTGAGAAGGTAAGAACAGTCACTCTGAGCAATTTGTACCCTCCATCATAAACATATCATTCAGGAGAGTCAGGTAGAACCTATTTCCCAAACCATTAAACCTACACTTTTGCAACTTATTGAATGAAGTTAGCAACCACAGTCAGCAGTTACAGCAACTTTGCCATAAATTTAAGCAAGAACTCCCAGCATCAACAAATGGTACATATTGAATGAAGTTAGCAACCACTACCAGCAGTAACAGCAACACTGCTAAATGGAATGATTTTAAAATAAGATGCCATCAGGAAACAGCTGTGCTGCTAGTAGAGCTACAGTATGTTGCTGGAGTCACCTAATTATTCATGTATATCTAGCCTCATAAATATTCATAGGATATGCTCTTGTTGCAACTAGTAGAGAGAAGCAAGTCATTGTCCTCCTTGAGGTTGTGTATCAGTAGATCACGGCCCCGATATCCTCTCATTTTAGTTTGCTATCATGTCAACGAGATATTACCTGTATTACGATAAGAACAATAGCAACTTCAGTTAGAACAATGACTTTAAAATAGCTGATGTAAATCTGCAAGAATGTATTTCCAAAATGTAGCTGGAGTCACCCAATTATCCATGTATATCTAACCTCATAAATATTCATAAGGAAATGCTCTTGTTGTTTTGTGAAGGATGAATGGGGAGGAGATTACCTGTACCTTCTTCTCTTACTGGAACTGAATTTTTGTTCTGATTAAACTTGGCTTTAAATTTTATACCTAACTGTAATAATGAGGTAGGAAAATGCCATACAATATATGCATATTCATTTCTTACATTTATTGCAAACCGTTCAAAACAACTCCACCAATTCTCACGGTTTCTTGTTTTCTTCACTACGTGACAGCATTGCATTGTGGGTACCTTTAGTGTTTGGTACTTCAGCCGTTAGCATTCAAGTTAAATGCAATAAGAATGCTAAAATCTAATCAGTGTGGGTTGGTGACCAGCTGGATTTATTTGTACGCAACTTAACCTCTACCGATATAATATGTCTAGTATTGTCTACAGATTGTTTCAAACAAGAGTTAGCATAGTACCTTGGAATTTTTTACAAAGTTAAACCATCCAATAACAATGGCTTTTGTCAGCTTCAAATAGTGTTAACCTATATTAAGGTCATTTTTCGTGCATGAATGGTTATTGCAGGAAAGTACAGTATCCTATATGTCTGATTCAGATATCTCTTATACCTTAAAATTGTCCAACATTTTGTAGTTTTCTAGCTGTGTGTGGTCAACTTTAACAACCAGACAATTTATACATTTGACAATTACAGAACTCACACACTAGTTTTAATGATAGGACCAGATTAGTGACTACAAAATAGTGTTTGTGATTGTACTTATTGGCTTGCATACTTTCTGCAACTTTGATTGACGACAAATCAGATATTCTAAACAAAAGTTCCTTCACCTTAAAATTGTCATTCCACCCTGGACTAAATCAACACAAGAATTTGCAGGCTCACATACTTTACTGTTTGTGCAGTGTTTCACCGTTGTAGCACACGATGGTTATTTCACCCTTTTTGTCTTAAAGTTCCCCTTATAGGTAAAATTGCGAAACAAGAACTGAACTGCTCACCTCGTCATGGTGAAGCAAACAAACCCACTGCTTGCTTGGTCTTAAACAAATTACATTATTTGAGGCAAAAGTGTATTGCACAGTTATTGTCGCTATGGCAAAGTTGGGAACAAAGAAAGTTGAACATTATAAACTTATGAAACCTATACACAGACATATTAAAGACTGCGGAAGAAATTTTTCAATTCATGTCAACAATTCTGGACATTTTAAAATATCTATCAGTTTTGTTGAATGAGTTCAATTCAAACCAGTGACCTTAAAGGCATTTGAAGACTCGCCCCAAACCGCATGCGGCCATCTGAAAAAGTTAACTTTCCGTTGCTCGCAAGTGACGTTTTGCTTGTGTCGCTACAACATGCAGACAGTAATGAAACATGATACATTGTTATCTTTAGCTGGACCTGAGATGTCCATCGCTGTTTCGTTTGTACACTGTGCTGTGGGTATTGACCGCAGCTGTATGTACTGACTGTACACTAGTGCCTAATTACCGAAGGTAGCAAGCTGTGTGTGTATTTTCTGGGATCGATGGTGGTGTCTAACACTTCTGTTACACCTCATTCGAAACTAGGTCAGATTACCGGCATTAGACGTTTCTTTTTGCGCAAGTCTTCACACCCTTTAAGGTTTAATATGAGCCCTTTTCTCAGGTCACAGGGTCAAAGCCTGTTCTAGCGAAACATTTCATTGTTCTTTTCCATTGTTTATTATTTTCCAGGCTGTCTCCTCTGTTCAGAGTTTTACTCTTTAATAGGTACTGCTCATCTGTCAGGACCATGTACATACTGTAGCTTCGATGAAGTGTCTCATATGATTGAATTTTCTTCGATATAAATTACAATTCTATTCCAAGCCCTTTTGCATACCTTCCTGTAATATATAAATCTTACCGTGGTTACTTAGTACCCGTATGTCGTTTAAAAACTGCCAAATCACTCCCATGACCTCTTCACTTTTGTGAGGAATTGATAAAAAAAGTGGGTTTAGTGGCATTCTTGTCTTTATAACAAAAAAATACAGGTATGTAATAAATGTAAATAATTAATGTGATGCTTCACATACTTTGAGACTATAATCTTGTCAATGATGTGACCTTCGACCTGTAAACAAGGCACTCCGTACAATACTTATGTAATTAATGAACGTGACTACGTAATTGTACCGTTCAAGTTTTTAAAACAGATTAAAACTCTCTTAATTTGGCCCATCTCATCGCAAAGTTCATCGCATTATGAAACACATGTTGAAACATGTTAATTCATTTTGTCAGACTACTTGTGGTTCAAAATAGTTTGTAATTTGAACCTGTCATAAATTTTGAATGGTGAAGATCTGTTGTGGCCGTGGGAAGGAGGGATCCACCTCCCCTCCCACCGCCCCTTTGAAATATGCTGATATGGTTATGGCTGCTTTATAGTTGCAGTCTGGTATTTTTTATTACTTTATTTTTATTTGGTGATAGTTTCTTTTCCACAAATATTGGCAATTTCATTCTCTTTTCTACTGAATTGTTTGGTGACCTTCCAAACTATTTGGATGACCCTTAAAAGGGTCACAACCCCACTCTAAATACCAAGGATGTAAGATACCACAAGATTGTAGCAAATTCAACACAAACTGTTGTTTTGGAGAATGTACTGTATTAGCATCTGGAATAATACTGTTCTGAAGAAACACTCCAATGCAACCCTCTGTCAACCCACCCCACCCCACCCCCTCCTTGCAGAATTAAGGCCAGAAATTTCAGTAATAAGAATGTTTATTTGACATACAGAGTTTTTCAAAGAGTTGTGATAAATGTATATTATTGGAATTAAGTTGCTTATTCCCAATGCGATCCCACCGTTTCCTCGATAGGGTTTCAGGGAGTGCGCAGAGAAGGGGCCAATGATGGGTCAGAAGGTAACCGGGGTCCTGGTCAGGCTACAGGATGGACAGCACCACATGGTAGACTCTAGCGATCTAGCATTCAAGCTGGCCGCCGAAGGGGCCCTAAAACAAGGTAAGACCAGACGTATTAGCCAAGTAGTCATTATGAAAAGTAAACCAGCTGCCTGTGCCTGCAGTCTGAATACAGTATCTCTCTGTCATAAGTTGTTAGATCATGTGGATCTCACTATCCTGCCCTTCGGTTTAATTTGCCACGTGCGATATAGCTGAATATTGTAACTTTGTTATTTTGACCGTTATAATACCGGGCTAATTATAAAAGCAGATACTTCTGCATTCAATAGTGTCTTTACACTCCAGTGGTTTCATTGTTGTTGGATCACTTCATAAATAGTCATACACACTCTTTTTTTTTCTGTTTTGATAATTTCTGTGGCAAATGCCTCAGGATACTGAATAAACTGCATTCCTATAAAGCTGACTACTATGGTCCTTGAACACAGTCATTTTCCCGAGGCAATTTTAATTCTTCAATTGATAAATGGAATTTTAATGTTGACAGGTTTGCTTTTCATGATCGTTGTTA
This sequence comes from Apostichopus parvimensis, assembly GCA_000934455.1. Taxonomy (NCBI): domain Eukaryota; kingdom Metazoa; phylum Echinodermata; class Holothuroidea; order Aspidochirotida; family Stichopodidae; genus Apostichopus; species Apostichopus parvimensis. Next base: position 39,974 of record KN887473.1, on the reverse strand, counting down.
TGATATCTAAAAATAACAAATCGTAAAAATGTTTATTGTACTGTTGAAATTGATGGTTTTTTGTTGTGGTATGTAGGTGGTATATTGATGTATACTGTATTACTGCAGGGTACTACAAGCTCTACCCTGTCGAATAACCACATTAAACCTGTAACACCACGTGAATTTGATGCATGACACTGTATTCGGTGATGTTGCTGCTAATGGTGTCAGGGTCAGGGGAAATGTGGCTGGCATCATGCCTCCAGTTTTGTGAAAAACCTCAAAACGTGACCGACTGATTTTGTGTGAAAATGTGTGATTTCTGACACGGATTTGCCATTCTGTGTCACAGATTACCACAGGTATTCTTCTGGGAAGAAGTGTGAAAACAACAGCACACATGTTGACTCTGGTGCCAACCTGTGGCAAAAAAAAATGCAATGTGTGAACATGTATGGACTACAGTAGCAGGGTTTTACTGTGACACAAAAGTTGGAAGTTGTCTACATATTGTAATATCCTTGGCTGGGATTGTCTCAGCTTGGCACAGATAGAAACTCACCTTTACCACACTTTGTTAAAGTTGTCAAAATCTAGACCACACATTTTCACACTTTTCAGGCACATGTGAAGACCATTAAGAACATTAGATTTGTACCCTGTGCAATAAACCTAAAAAATGCAGCTTTTCCTGTTGAGGAGTTACCTGTGTGATCACACATGGCCAGGATGTCACATTTTTTTTTTGGTTAAGTTTTAATTTTTTAATTTAATGAAAGACACTGCACTACAAAAAATATGAACCCCAAGAAATTCTTCCCTGACTCCGTTTCTCTTATCATCCTTTCTATTTTTGTTTTGGGTTTTTTTTTATGGCTATAGCTTTGAGCAAAGCATCCATGGTCATTCTAGAACCTGTGATGAACGTTGAAGTGTCTGCCCCGGTGGAGTTTCAAGGTAACGTCATGGCCAGCATCAACAAACGTCACGGGATCATCAACGGCACTGACGGTAGTGAAGGGTACACCAACCTCTACTGCGAGGTACGTCGTCGGTTTATAACCTTACTCATGTCCTCTGTCACAACCGTGTATGGTAGTAATATGATTCATGTAAATATTACAGCTTTTGGATCATAAACGTTTATCTTATTATTTCGATTGATATTGAAAAGTCTCACGGACAGTGTCCGTTCCCTATTGCTATGCGTCGATCCCTCGGAAAATTCCTTCGTGATCATTCATTTTTATGATATTATGTGACACTTTTTCAACCATCGTATCTCAGACTTCTGATGTAAGATTCTCTCTTTTGATCATAAAGCAGCTTTTGATATTGATTCTCATAAATTTTGTTGATGTTACATTGAAACTGAAAATCACATTGCAACTGATGTAGTGTATTATGCATGATAAAATTAACGAAATATTCCTCAAGCAGGATGTTATCATTGAAAGTTGTCCCGAATGATAAAAAGGCACACAACCCAAAATCATCTTTGAAGCACATGTGGCTCGATGTCATATTTAGACTCAAGTCTTCAGCCTTGCGTGTGAAAGAAACATTAAATCTGTGTTATCTCCAAAATGGAATATGATTTTTCTTAGCTGTTTGGGAAAGTTGTTCATGACAGTAATCTCTATCACACAGAACATAATTCACGGTTGGGTTTGTGTCTCCTTTTAATGTTGATTTGAGGATAAATCTACTTAAGATGTTTATACTTATATCAGTTTTCAGTCTTTTCCCTATGAGAAACACTCAAAGGGCTTTGTGGTGTAAAATATGTTCGGCAAATGTATTATGAAAAGTGTTAGGGAATAGTTTGAAAAGACACGTTGAAAAAAGATTCGAAAAAATTTAGATTCTGGAAAAGTCTTTTACAAAAGAAGATAATAAACTCTTAAGGAAAAATCTTATGCACATTTTTCAGCTTTGATCTTGTTTCAATACTTCATTTTTGTCAGGTCTGTAAATTTATTTGAAATATATGTCATCAGATATTCATTTCACGAGACTCCGAGATGTCAATATAAACTGTTCCCTTTCTTCTCACCGCAGGTTCCATTGAATGACATGTTTGGCTACGCGAGTGAACTCAGATCCGTCACACAAGGTAAAGGAGAGTACACGATGGAATTTAGCCACTACCATCCGTGCAGGCCAAACGTACAAGAAGAACTCAGTCTGGCCCATCAGGAAAAGGCTGGTCAGTTACAGGTCAAATCATCTGCAAGGAAATCGAGATGAGATTTTGAAATGATCGAAGATGGGGACATCGACAAGAATCCCAAGGTTCTCGTATTCACGTGCAATGAGGTTGCAACAGCCCAGTTCATCTCTGATGAAAAATTTGTTGAAGAGAAAGGACTTAATATTCCTTTTGTATCATTATTTTGGATCCCATTGTGACGGAGAGATTAGCACTGATCAGTGTGTTGCGGAATTATATCGTGTTGGACGATACTGTGTATTGGAGATTGATAAGTAAAGGCATGTTTCAAAGTGTGCTTTATAATGTTACATGAAGTCAATCTATCTCCATATTATCTATATGTCCTGAAGTAGAGGAATTGATAGCATTTGTGTGATGTGATATGATAACATATACTATCATACCATGTTATATATGGGATGATAGTATACCTGTATATGGTATGGTAGAATAGGATGTAAAATATGTTATTGTATGATACAATACCATATGATGTGATAGGGTGTTGTATGATATAATACGATGTGATATGGTACAATACAAGACCATATGGTATGATTGGTTAGGATATGGTACGATAGGATGCCGTATGATAGGACAGGATATGGTATGATAGGAGCCCATGTAATAGGATTGAATAGGATATGATATAGCATACCATATGATATGATTGGATAGCATAGGATATGGTACAATAGCATATGATATGATTGGATAGGATAGGATATGGTACAAAAGCATACCATATGATATGATTGGATAGGATAGGATATGATACCATATGATATGATTGAATAGTATAGGTAATGGTACAAATAGGATACCATATGATAAGGTGACCATATTTTTTAAATAGGAATCTGGGACAAATGTTAAAGCTGGAATGTTCCACCTGGGGAGGGGTCTCTCCCCATTGAGAAAAAGAGCTTGTCTTTTAGAGCACAGACATGGTATAATCAAGAGTAGGTCTATAGGTCAGCCCAAGAGTAACATGACTTCTATCACAGCATCATTGGGGATGAAACATGGGATTCGGGGACTGTCCCTGAAAATCAGGGAAGTCTGGTCACCTTACCATATGATATGATATGATCGGATAGGACAGGATATGGTATGATAGGATATGATAGGATAGGACAGGATATGGTATGATAGGATGTGACATAATATATGATATGATACAATGTGATATGAGGTGGCAAAGCAGATGATATGATTATGATAAGACACAACATGATACACTATGTATGATTGATATGTAATGTATGACATTCAGTAACACTTCCATGGCAACTGTGGACAAGTTATAAGTTACATTTTATCAGTGTGTTTTTAAAAGGTGGAGATACTTTATATAGAAATTTTAATAACATCGGTTATGACAATGAAGCAGTTTTCGATTTATGGAAAATATAAAGGAGAGAAATGAATGAAGACAATGCAGTTGATGAGCAATAAATTCAGAGTTTTTTTATTTTCAATATTCATTCTGTGACAATGACAATCAAACTGTACACAAATGAATACACACTTTCATATCAAAAGAATAGTTAGGTGTAAATGGATCTTTATGGAGTAACATTACCATTGTTGGTTTCAAAACAGCCCTAGAAGACTTTGAGCTTGTTTTATATTAAAATTGCTTTCCATTTGGACCAGGGGTGGACACAAACTTGATCTTGTAGGTTGCTTTTGCACACAACGTAATTCAATTTTGTTCCCCTAAAGTCAACCTTTTCTCGAATAAGAATGTGAGAAAGGAGAGCCTTAACAAGCCGAGTCCCTCTATAATCTTAAAACACTCAAGGGCATACTTATGTGTTGTAGGCTGTATGATTCATGTCTGGTTATAACCTGTCTGTGAAAAAATCATTTAACTACATGGTCATTATTTTCCTCTGTAGATAAGGAAGGACTTTTACTCCTTTTAAAGTAGTTAAGAATAGCTTTAGTTTATTGTTCTCATTCAAAGATTTGTTTTGAAATTCACAAATTGTTTAGATCTGTATATTTTAACGCCAAAAATAAAATCTGCTTTATGAAGTATCGTCAAAATGGTTGCTACAATTTGTCTACATTGCGTATGAAGTTTCATTAAAAAAAAACAGAAAATTTTGTGCATCTTTAGGTCAAAAATCTACTCTCACAGCATTTTGTATGGAAAAGATATTTTTTCAGTTTTTAGTGATATTTTGTTTAAGCATCTGGTAACAATGGAGTGAATGATGTCGTCATGGCAATTCAGCTGGAAATATTTTTGGTACCATAATAGTTTAACTCACTCGTCGACAGTGGAAAATAATATTTCTAAAACTAAGGTGATTTCTATATGCAGAAAACAGTTTTTAAAGCAAAAACTTCCAAAATGGTCACATTTCAAGGATAAATCAACAAGAATTTTTAAGAGTGAGAAAAAAAGGGGAAAAGAGAAGATATTGAATGGTGTCTGCCATGATGAAATCTCAGACCACAAACTGTGATATATTCTCTGGAAGAATGGAGGGTTTAGTCATTAAAAACAGATTACAGATTACGTTCACTCATCCATATATCGAGTTTGGAACAAACTTTTGAGATATGGCTTTTAACCAACATTGGGGGAGTTTTTTTTTCTGTTTCAAATAAGTGTTACATTGCCTTCACTGGTAGGCCTATATCCGTTTACTTTATCGGCTTCCCAGAAGTGCCGTTTCCATTATCTGTTTTAAATTCTCCATTCCCACTACCCCCCCCCCCCCCATTGTCATTAGTTACTCGATCCCCTCCTGTAAGGTAATGCCCGCCCCTTGCCTTCGTTCTATCGATACACAAACCTCACCCAAGCGACAGATCTTACAGACTGTTCCATTTAATCTAATCAACAATGAGGAAGCACATACACATTTATTGATCTAACAATGTTCGCATCCTTGAGGTACAGGTGACTGGAGTTCATAATCTACTCTAATCCCTTTCGGTTTCAATATTACAGCTATTGTTGTCTGGATTAAATATAGGGACTTCCTGGTTATAGAGTGACTGTTCATAGCCATACATAGACTTCCTTATAACAGGAAACAGCGTAGGTTTGACTCAACTTCAAGAATCTTGTTGCAAAAAGATGATATTGTAAACAGTATACACTTATATTTTTAAGGAAATATCACCAAAGATAAAGCCTAGCCACAAAGAACTTGATCCACTCTCAACTCCAGACAACCCCCCCCCCCCCCATATAGTGGTACCGTAGTTTTTTCATATAAGTTCGAACGCTTGCTTTTAATCTGAAGTTATCTTGCCCAGGGTATAAATGACATTCCCGTGGTGACGTAACCCTATTTGCTTGTCTTTCTTTTTCATTATCGAGGACTGGTGTAGGAAATACATTTCTTTAATCTCATAAGTAATATATCTCGGTCATTTAAATTTTAATTTCATTTTAATGAGCAATATGTGTAGTTATCGAATCATTACCAGCTTCCTTTTGACATAAAAGTTTCAAGTATATAGGATAAAATCCAGGTTCCGAAATCAACATCAAAATGTCAAGTCAAGTAATTATGCTGGGTGAGTAATCGAGCCATTTCGGAACTGGGACTCGTGTTGATCAACTCGAGTCAAATCTCAGTTACATTTAAAGGTATGTTCAGGCCACTGACTTTCCTCCCAGCTGTTACTTTGTCCCGACCCCGACCTAGCCTAACTTACCATTTTGGAAACATAATTTACAATCATTTCGTTCCGGAAAAAGAGAAAGAGTAAAGCTTGATTCCAAGTTTATTTACCTGTAATAGTGTCAAGCCTAAAACAGTAGCTGTATACGATATTTGGTGCATATAAATTACATTGAACAAGCCGCCTAAATTGTTAGCTAAGTTCAGTACATCACTTTATGTCTTTAGCCATATTATGAACTATCATTCCTCGGTGATTTTGGTGGAGCCTGTGCGACTCCAGACGTCTCACAGCCAACGTAGGATATAAGATAATGGCTTTTATTCTACTCAAACACGTGTACCGTGACAAGATTGCGTTGGCAGTGTAGTGTATTATTATTGACGGTAGCCTGTGCACTTGCAGAGCGGGCTGCAGAATTCCGATACTGAGACTGCCCATGCAATGAGTGAGTTCATACATGCGTGCAGTAGTAGCCAGGCGTACATAATATTGAGAGAAATAACAGCACTCGCACAAACGACGATACACGTTGTCAATTACCAGGACGTTTAACTTGGCTTGCCGAATGCGATATTGGGAATAACAATTTTATTTGTTCATTTCGTTGTTTGTGGTAAAGTTTCAGTTGAAAACGAATCATTTAATCATGGGTGGATGTATGTCAAAGAAGGATGGCAAAGAAGAGACAGCAGCTGTAGACAAAACTGAGGAAACTGCAAAAACAGAAGATACTCCCAAAGCCGAGGATAAGGCTGCAAATGCGGAAGAGACTCCAATGTCAGACGACACCCCAAACGCAGACGACACCCCAAAGGCAGACGACACCCCAAAGGCAGACGACACCCCAAAGGCTGAAGAAACTGGTGACACACCAGCTGTCGCAGCTGAAGAGCCCGCTAAGGAATCAGAAAAAGAGACCAAGCCAATAGTGTTTGTCCTTGGTGCGAGCGGGCAGATAGGGTCAGCTACTTGTAAGAGTCTCTCCGAACAGTTCGGAGATAAAGTTGAAATCCGAGCCGGGGTTAGAAACCCCGATGGTGCTAGCAATCTGAAAGAATTATCGGGTGTGACTGTCGTGCAAGCAAGTATGGCTGATAAGAACAACCTCGTCTCTACGTTAGCTGGTGTATCGGTCTTGTATATTGTGGTGCCTGGATCAGAAAACCGAACTGAGTTGGCTGCGCTGTCCATGGATGCTGCAAAAGAGGCCGAGGTTAAGCATCTGGCGGTGGTGAGTGTTCCTATGGTAGATGAAGACATAGCGTTTGGTAAACAATTTAAAGAAATCGAGAACAAAGTGTTCTCGCTCGGTATACCTTACACTATTATTCGTTTACCATATTTCTTGGATAATTTCCTGGGGTCTGCCAGTACCGTTAAGGAAAGTGGTAAACTCCATCTACCCATCTCTGGTGATAAATCATATATAGTAGTGGCCACTAGCGACGCTGGGTTGGCGTCCGCGACTATTCTCTCTGACCCATCAAAACATGAAGGTAAGACGTACAATATCGTATCCGAACGTGTCACTATGGACGGAATAGCCACTACGCTGAGTACTGTCTTGGAGAAAGAGATAGCATTTGAAAAAGTTGAGCTGGATGACGCGAAACAAACCTATCTTGGGATCGGGATGCCCGAGTGGCAAGTGGATGGATTGATTCAGATGTTTAAACTTGTTGAAGACGACTGTCCCGCCACTAATGGAGAAAATGTTGAAGATTTCAAAGAAATAACAGGGAAAGAACCAATTTCTGCCAAGGATTTCTTTACTGATGTTGTTGCAGCATTTCAGTGAAAACTTAATTCACCTATACAGGTCGCAATTTGTTCTTCTACTGATATTTTTACACTGATATAGGGCTTATTGGTAACGGATATGTAGAGCCTGATAACACTCTTTCTAAAACTGACACTGTTTTTAGAGGGTGGTGAAATGGACCGGTGATATATGTTTTAACTTTGCAATGAGATTGTCAACAGGGGCGTCGTGCGAAAATAAATTTTGGGGGGGCCCGTGAGCAGGTGATGACTATCTAAGCGGAGCGCCACCATTTGTTGGCGCGCAGCGTACAAGAAAATTTTTCGTCTGGCAGACCCCTCAGATTGCAGGAAACGGCACTTCCCGTGCCTTATGGCAGTAAGCAACACCCCTAAAATTGATAAAAATTTCCGGCAATTTTTTATTTTGGGAAATATTCTCGAAGAAAGAGCTATGCCGTTTGAAAACATGGGCAGAAAAAGCGAAAGTAGCGAAACCTAAGGTAAAACGTGCGATAATGAAGTGATTATTTTCCAGGTTAATTGTGACTGTATTTGAAATGATTATTATTATTCATTTTTTCGAAACTACCTATCAGATCATGAGGAAAATTTATCCTGGTGGACTTTTAGCGAACTGATTGCAAGAAGTTCACAGTCCCATAATCTCTGTTCACTACATTTATCTTAACTTTCCGAACTTTGTTACAGGCTTAGAAAAATTTGCCATTTTTTCATGGAAAATTGACTGACTTTGGCAAAGGTAACGGGTTGCACTTACTCTGGGACTACGTATATATAATATTGTTCAACGATGGCAGCGTTGATGGCACATTTGGTTCATTAGTTATCAACCAGTAATTATTTAACTCTTTCGTTTGACTGAATATCAATAACCATTGACCAAGCAGTCAACAGAAGCCCGATTTCTCGTAGGCCCTACAAGAAATTCAGTCATGACACTGTTCGAAAACACATTTTTTTTTAAATAATGACAAACTTTTATGACACCTTTGACAAAATTTGGGGGGGCCCGTGCCCCCCCGGGCCCCAATGGGCACGACGCCACTGATTGTCAATCTCAAGGCGGGTAAAAATTTTTAATAAATGCAACTTGTTTTGAACTTGTTAAAGATCAGTTTGAGAGTACTATAATTGAACGAGTGTAAATAATATCGTATTGGGACATTTTTGCTTCTTAATTGGACCTCAAGTTTGTCTATAAACATAGGCCTAAGGAATTAGATAACCGAATTTCTTTTGACATTGAGAAGTTGAAGCGGAAACAGAACATGGCCATACGTATGTTACAACTGATCTATGCTATATGTATGTATTAACGTATATATGTCATGGGCATACGGCAGCAGTGTATACATGTACGGGTAATAGCTTACTACTGAATCTATATGGTTGTGTGACAACCGCGCTACGTACAGGAACCATTCAACTCCTACGATTTCCGATGTTACAAATAGGCCTCCATATATATATATATATATATATACAACTGATAAAGAAACACTTCTTAATCGAATATTTGTTACCTTTCGAAGGAAGCGACCGCAGTAATAATACGCACGTTGTTTCATAAAATTACATATCAGTATTGATAAAGAGGCTAAGTTGTTCATGCCGCTTTAATAAGGAAATTTACGATTCAAGCATTTTCGACGCATGATTAAGCATGCGGGTAGCCAAATTAGTTCACCTGATATTGTTTAATATGGTCAGAATTTTTCAAAAATGTAAGTAAGACATTTTAAAGCGGTCTATTTATATTTCTTCTATAATAGTTCTAAACTATGTACACATAGCCGGACATTATGCAGCTAGGCTACAGCAACATCTCCATATATACATGTTCTTATATTACTATTTGTTTCAATATTTCATATTTCGTACTTTTCAATGTTTCCTTATATTTTATAGTGGTGAATCTATATATTCTTTATATATTATGAATGCTATAGATATAGGTTTACCTCGAGAAGCAACAGGGGTGGCGTACGTAAGAGGATTAAATTACTTACATTGAGGGACATACT
>KN887473.1:0-12697 GCA_000934455.1 Apostichopus parvimensis | reverse complement strand
TATATTTGCCCAAAAAAAATCGTACGCTACGCGCGAACCCATGGTCGCGCTCCGCTTAGATAGTGTCAGAGAACAGACTCGCGTTCCCACCATTATCTAAGACTGATCTGCGCCCATGTTCAAAACTGTCGATGTGTGTAGTGTTCGGTTTCGAAAATATCTATTTCCTTAAAGAGGTTTTATTATTTGTACACCAATAAATTAACTGTGTCGGAATTTTCGAAAATTCCCTGACCAACATTCTTCATCATACTTCCCTCTACTCATGCAAATTTGACTAGTCTGTTTGGGGTTGAAGGAGGTTTTTCTGTATTGATTGTCCATAGATGAAATTTTGTGCAACATTGCATTATGGGTATGTTTTGAAGTGAATTTATCGTGAATTTTCAAATTCTGAACAAATAATGGGCTTAAAACCTTGAAAAGTGGAGCTGACGGGTATAGTGGGCCGCGACTTAGAACCACCTACAAAAGCAATGATCCGCAGGAGATGTGATGAGGTCGAACATGATGTGTGACTGATGACAATCTTCAAAAAGGTTATAGATGGAAAAGAAAAAACCATTTGGAAATACTGGGTTCTCAGGCAAAAGTGTACATCTGGTTGGTAAGTTTCAAGCTCGAGAAGTGCCATTTCCGGTGATCTGGGGGTATCAAAACCAGAAATTTTCTGGTACGCTGCGCGCCAACCGATGGTGGCGCTCCGCTTAGATAGTAATTGGCGCCCCCCGGGTCAGAAAATCCTGGATACGCCACTGATAGTATACCATGCTCATTAACCTGTCTGTATTCTGTGCGTGTTTTTGTTCCTTCTGTTACGGTTACTTGTCATTTAGCCTTTGAAGAAGATCTTGCTAGGATCGAAACGTCAAGCCAACTTACTTTTACACATATAGTATACTAGATTTTGTTAATATGATCTTACCGCAATGACAAAAAAAGCCATATTCACCGTTCCATTCGGATGACATTATAGCATGCACACAGTGCACCCATGCACGTATGCCTAAGTCTATATAATACCACTGTATATAGTAAATGACAACTCGTGTTTCTGCAACAACAGTATCTTTAAGTTCTAATCTCATTTATTCTTCCGACAGATCATTGTTGAGGAAACCGCGGCCTTAAGTTTTACGAAACTTCAAGAAGATGGGAAACTGATAGTCCCTCGTTCAGATGATTCCAAAATGACAATGATAAGCTCAGCCTCTCAAGGTAACTCACCATCATGTTTCATATCGAATCATAGCGAGAATTTTCTTCATAATTATATAACCTTTTTGGATTTTTCAGCAGTGACAAAAGAATACCGTTTGTCTAGTTATATATGTTAACATAAATTGCTGAGAAAAATTTTATTTATGGATTTATTGATTAATTGATTAATTAATTGATTGATTGATTCATTGTTTACATCCATATTTGTATATATAGTGTAACAAACTGATGGAAATATGTTTAACGTGTGTTTTTGATTTTTGCTTTCATTTATAATGCTTTACTTTTATCGCAAATTTTATACATTTTAATAATTCTAATAACACATTTCATTTGGGCTCGTCTACACTTCTTTTTCAGTACAACTGTTGCAATTTTTCATTCGCAAGTTGAAGTGCCGTAATATCCTCGAGATTGGTACATATATGGGATACGGGGCATTCGGAATGGCCGACGTTATGGCCCAAGGGGGCAAAGTAACTGGCATTGATATTGAACCACACTTCTGTGACTTTGTAAACAAAACTGCCCGTGAAAGGAATATCAATGTAGAGGTAAAACAAGGTTAGTTTTCATTTGTTTCTCTCATTCTGCTTGGAGAAAAATCTAATACTGCTTGCCAAAAAGAAAAAAAAGTTCTTCTTATACTGCTTTAACACTTCCCAAATGAGTTGAAAATGTTAATAGAATAGCCACCCAATGTGAAGTGTAGTCATTTGTCCGTGCCCACATACACAGTGCTGCTAATTAGTTTAGTAAAACAACTGCCTTCCGATGCCCGATGAGACTTTTCAGTGCATTATTAAAGGGCACTTTTTAATTATACAAACGCCAAGCAGAGGCCATAATTTCGGCATTTATGAGGGGTGGGGTGGGAAGGTGGGGGGAGGAGGACTGTCTGTCACGTACCCCTACACCAAGTGAACACAAACAGACAAAACAACTTTTAACCTTATTTCAATGATCTGTTTAATCTGTTTAACCCCTGTACAGGTTCTGCAATTACAGTTCTGGAATCCTTAGCGAAAGAAGGCAACAAGTACGACTTCATATATGTTGACTGCCATAAACCAGATTATTGTGAATACTTCAAGGTGATGAAATGAAATATAATTATTCATCGATCACTATTTCGAAATATAAATATTCATCAATTATTAATGCGATTACTTGATGGTAATTACATATGAATATTAATTAATCGGAGACACCAAGGAAACACAAATCCAGCCATTATCTTTAGCGTATATCACAGAGGTCTTTGCGAACTCTTCCAAAATAGCTAAGAGAAAGCTTTCCTCGTTTGGCACATATCCCTGTTTAAAAATCGTGTCTGAAAAACTTTCATTTTGTAAATCTGTGATGCCATATAGAGTCACTGTGATCTGAAACCATTTATTTTTCTCTAAAGTTGCTATTTTTGTCATATTTTATGTTAACAACACTGAAACCAATTCCACCATTAGTTCAAGCGAAGAGCTTCCATATTTTAGATTATTTCCATTACGAAAAAAAAGGATTATTGAAATACTTAAAGAAAACTATTACAATTGAAGTACACTGTATGTGGATCGATGATGTCATATTTAGACTTGATCAAGTCTTCGGTATAGGTGCAAGAACATTAAAGCTATGATATCTTCCAAATGGAATAAGATTTTTTCTTAGCTCTTTGTGGAAGTTGTTCATCGCAGTCATATTTATATTATATAGGCCATTGGTGATGACTGGCTTTGTGTCTCCTTTAGTATAGGCTCAACATTTAAGTACCTATGTGTTTGTGCTAAATAGGATACTTGTTCGAATGTCTGTCGTTAGATCGACTGTCATATTATCACCGTTTGAGTTACTACCGTGCCTGAACAGACCCTCCCGTAAAGAAAGTGATGGGACGGAAGGGTTTAAGTTAACATTTGTCTTAAGCAGCCCTTACATGGTAGGAACATAACAGCGTTATAACTAAGAATAGGGAATTTTAGGAAACTCCAAAACACAAAGATATCTATACAAAAAAACTGCTGACTAGGAAAGGTCTTAACGTAGACCTTTCGTAGTCACAACCAGTGGCGGAGCGTCCATACAGTCAGGGGGACGGATGCCCCCCCCCCCCCCCTGACGGACTCAAATGGACTGCTGGCGCCCTTTTCAGCTCTTTACCACTTTTTACTTATTCGCTATTATTGAATTTTTTATTGCACTCTCATCTACCTATTAACATTTGTCACATTTTGTTGGTGTAATTTGGCGATGACACCTATTTATTCTTCGTTTATCTGCAAATTAGTCAGGCCCGGAAAGGGTCATTTCCGGCGATCTAGGGAGTATCTTTACTCAAAAAATTTCTGTACGTTACGCGCCAACCTGTGCTGGCGCTCCGCTTAGATAGTGTCGAAAGCGCCCCTACAGACCATTCTCGCCCCTCCTGACCAATACCCCTAGCTCCGCCACTGGTCACAAACAGGTGTTCCTGGAAGGAACTCAAATGAATCAACCTAAGTGAGCTTGTAATTATACTGACCTCTTACAACTAATTTACAGTGACGGTTTCATTGTGCGTTTGTCTTCATCATTATAGATTATAATGAACAATGGTATGTTGTTACCAGACGGACTGATGGTCTGTGATAACGTGCTATGGCACGGTAGGTCAATCAAACGAAGTGACTACTTCGCGGAGTGTATGGATGATTTTAACACCATGGTAGCAGCAGATCCACGAGTCACGACTGTAAGTATATATATATATATACCAGTTACATATACTAAGCTCTGTCTTCTTCATGCTCAACCATACTCAAAGTTGTATAGCTGCAGTTGGGACAATTTCCTACTGCTAATACCTCTGTAAACCAGGGGTGGGCAACCTACGGCCCGCGGGCCACATGCGGCCCGCCTGTGATTATTTTGCGACCCGTGAGATGTCTCAAGAAATATTTTAAAAAATCAATCTATTTTACATCATCATGAAAAACGAGCTAGCTGCTTACAGTAGAATTTAAGGTTTTTGTGAATACAGATTAAGCATTAAGTATTACAGATTAAGTAAGATAGTGAATACAGATTAAGTAGGCCTATATAAGACACCTATTACTTGAAAGTCCTCGGAATAAAAGGTTTGAATTCAACAGCAGGTCGTTGGTTAGGTGCGGCCCAGTCAATTTTTCACTCCTTATATCTGGCCCATTCATTCAAAAAGGTTGCTCACCCCTGCTCTAAACTGTTCGTCAATATCATGCTCTCAAAGCACTGCTGCTGACAGTACGAACAGTTCCTAACCTTGATCTCATAGAAACATGATAGGCATATTCATATACTGCTCGTACTGGCAATATGAGTGCTCTGTAAAGCGGGACATGACACTCCAGTATAGAACAAAATTGTCCCAACTGGGTAAGTTGTAAATATTTAAACTGAATATTCATGAAGCTGATACTTGATAATTCTCAAACTCATTTGTCTTCCTGTTTGCGATTGTATAACAGAGGAAAGTTATGAAAAACTATTCTAGTTTATGTATGTTTTAATATCCTGATATTTGTTATATTTATGCTCAATACTTGACGCAACTTAAAACTTGGACATTCAAGTTCTCCATCAGTCGAGGAGTGACCAAACGTATATAGGGCAATCAATGATGTATTTCTTTTCCCCTACAGCAATCGTTTATTATTGTCATAATTTAAACAATAAAGTACATACCATGCATTTCGTTTTCTCTCCGTAGGCTCTGTTGCCATGTTATGACGGGTTTCTACTTATTCAACACAATGACACCGGCGAATAAATTCTCCAATCTCTGACGTTATTTTCAACTTTCAATTTGTTCTTTTGACTAGATAGGGATTTGATTAGATAGGGTTCTCCGTGATGATTAGTGTATATGTTCCATATTCATCAGTCAAGAACAACTCTGGGACGCTCCTTTAAACATATAACAACTGATTCTTAACTTGTGATCTTAACATGATAACATCAAACACTAAATCACTACTTTATTTCTTCATATAATTGTTTAACGACGGACAAGAAAGCTTTCTTTGTCTTCCCGCTCAGTGACTATAGCAGTATGACAGGATAAACGTTCAGAGATATTGTATGCTCAGTTCTTGCAGCTTATATGCGCAAGTGCATGACCTGGTAGGTACTACGTGTCTTACGATGTCTGAAATCTTATTTGGATTTTTTCCAAAAAAAAAACAAATAGGTTCTGATGGGATAAAAGCTAAAGCACACCTATAGAACACCTATATAAAGGCATTGAAGACCGCGTGCCGCCCTCTGAAAAAAAGTTAACTTTCCGTTGCTTGCAAGTGAAGTTTTCTTCTTGTCGCTACAAAATGCAGACAGTAATGGAACGTGATACCTTGTAATCTTTTATCTGGACCTGAGATCAGGGAGTTCCATAACAACTCCCTGCTGAGATGTCCACCGCTGCTATGTACACTGTGTTGTGGGTATTGACCGTAGCTGCATGTATTGACTGTACACTAGTGTAAAATTACCGACGGTAGCAAGCTGTGTGTGTATTTTCTGGGATTGATGGTGGTGTCTAACACTTCTGTTGCACCTCATTCGAAATTAGTTCAGATTACCGGCATCAGACGTTTCTTTGTGCGCGAGTCTTCACTCCCTTTAATACAATTAATAAATGTGTTTATTGTCTAGTCGTTATTTTTATCTGTGTGTATGTTTCAAAAGGCGAATATGTTTGTGAAAATTGCGTATTTCACATTTAATGGATCAATTTTCAACCATTTTAAAGGTAAAGAGCAATTAGACACAGTCCAGATCCGACAAACAGACAAAGTTGCAGGTCTACCGATGTGAAAAATCTCGGTCACTTTTCATAGAACTGAACTTCTAATATTCGATGATATGAATCCTGAGTTGTGTAAGCCCTAACCAAATAGAGCCACGAAACTACTCTTTTTTCCAAATGTGTGGGGGACATTTGATAGTGTGTCCTCCACCCATCGAAATGTGGGGGCGTGTCCCCCGCCCCCCCCCCAGGATTAACGCCCATGATGGCACCGTCTATATCCCGTATCATGACGGTGCAGATTTGTTTTTGCTATGTGAGCCTGAAGTTTTCGTCACTTGTAAACAAACCTCTTTCCTCAGTAGTAAACAATTTTCGTACGCTGCTCCTAGGAGGGCTAAAGTGTCTCAATTGTCTTAATTTTTTGCACAACAAGCAGGCGCGTAGCCAGAAATTTGCCAAGGGAGGGGCGAAACTGTAGGCAAATTATCAGAGCCGTAGATTCGGCATTGCAAACTATCTAAGCGTAGCGCCACCATGAGTTGGCGCGAAGCGTACAAGAAAATTTTGGCTGAAAATGCCTCCCAGATCGCTGGAAATGGCACTTCCCAGGCCTTGTTAGTTGCATCTTAGCATTTTCTCTTTTGAAATTACTAGCGATATCATAAAAACATTTTAAAAAAAATGACCAGGGGGGGCGGCTGCCCCCTTCGCCCCCCCCCCCCCTTGGCTACGCGCCTGACACCAAGTTCTTCCATTCGTGCTCTTCAACATCCAAGCCACAAATAACGAGATCCTGAATGATAACATATCAAAAGAAGATGTTCTCCTGTTGCATTTTGGCACCTTTTCTTGAGATAGGAGAACACTCTGGCAGAATGACATGAACTCTTACCTACTCTTACCTACCTCAATCTGGGCGAGTACATTACTTTTAATATGAGGTTTCAACAGGAAGCCGCACACAATTCTTCTGTGCGCTTTTGGCGTTCCATTGCATTATTCTACATTATACAATGCCGATGCTAAAGTAACCTCAGCAGCTTATAATACATTCGGGTTATTCGCCTAGAACACTGTATATTGCCGAGTGCGTACGTAGAGGGAAAGTACTGGGATAAAAAGCTGCTCGGATCCTTAAAAAACAGTCAAACTTGGACTAATGTACTTGGTACTCGCCACCCCAAGCACTTTAATTGTTACACTTGAAAGTAGCTTACTTTGATACTCGGATTATAAGACTACTTGACTACGACACTGGTATATTAATCTCAAACTGTAACTTGCAGATACCAAATTATATGAAGACCAAAGTCAAGCATAACGATCCAAAAGTTATATCCCACTGAGATTTGTAAAGAAATTGTACAGAAATTTGTAAAGGAATATGAGAACTAGTGGTATGAGATTTGGATAATTATGCTTAGTGGCTTGTAACAATTTGGCATCTTTCCGCTGATAATCTGGCAACCAATAGGGATATACATCTGGTAACCCTGATGCGGAAACGCCTTTGACACATGTGATACCTGTTTGAAGGTAGCAGCCATTGAGAGCAGCCACTAACAGCAACCAATAGTCAACGTTACGCGATGTTGGCCACTGATGTTTGAACACTGTGACGAGCGCTGGGTACGCTGTGGCGGGAAAGTGGATCCCCAGCAGCCACTAAGGGCAGACTAAATTAGCAGACGATAACAAAACGGTTCCTTTTTCTTTTTGAAAAAACAAACAAAAAACAATACCTTTCTTATTTATGCACTAATTGGACAACACACTCGACCGCAGTGTCAGTACTATGTGTTATGTCGTACTGTCATTTTTATCTTAGTGGCTGCTCTTAGTGTCTGCTCTTAGTGGCTGCTACCTTCAATGAGGCACATGCAATTTACAGTACCTTGATTTAAATAATCTACTATACGGTTCCGGTTGCTACTGTTTACCACACGACTAGTAACTTCTGCAAGAAGCTGAAATCCCTCTTTAAATATTCTCACGCAGGCTGATTGTTTTCCCTTCACACGAAGGTAAGAAATTACATGGTACATTGTCAGGAATATCTATTGTTTATCGTGTAGGCAGGTACGACTACGAATAATGTAGGCTAGCTATTGTAGTAAACTGGATACGAGAAGGACCCTGGCGGGATTTGAGACTATAAATCCTGCAGGCATGTACAGTGTGATGTGTGGGACGTTAGTCTCCGCCATTACTTTCCGATTTAGATATTGGGTGTTTCCGCCCGGAGTAAAATCATGATAGTTTATGGATGGAAGACGTTTTCTTAGAGTTAGCTTTCTTTTTCATACTTGTTATGCTAATCGATTTGTCACTAAATAGATCTGCCATAGATTATCATATGGCTACCCAAAGGTGGAAATTTCAAGCTGGACTTGGCCATCAACACTCTAGTCACCAAACGATGCAGATTATATCTGAACTAAAAATTAATATCATTTGCAAGGCACTGACACTACTACTACTATTAACAAGAAAAGATGTGATTCCTTCCTTTCTTAAACTTCTTTTTCAGTTTGTATGGTTATTGTGACAAACATACAATATATTCCATCACGAACAAAAACAGTAGGCTATTGTATTTTCTCTCATAAAAAAGTTGCTTGAAATTTTGAAACAAAATCTCTTATAATTTTAACCTTTTCAAAATTACTGCTGTGCAGTGCTGTTGAGGGGAGTCTTCCATGGATTTGATTGATATATCTGGTTTGGGGATTTGATAATGGGTCTTTGATACAACTTTACATGTCTACACTGTAGTGATGTAAATGGGATATCTTCAGTTCCCTAACTGCTTAAGAAAAATGGTCATATGCTCAAGGTACTGTACACTATCCTCTGTCTGATGAACAAGAGTTTTGCACCAGCCACATATTTCTAGTGACAAACACATCAAAAAAGAGCAGGCATGATATTTAAGCCAATGGTTTGTTCAGAATCATCATATCGATACCAGGGGTTTAAAATTGAGCTTTAGTGTTGGGTTCCAACATCCACATATTCCACTGGGATTTCACCAATTATAAACTTATAAATATACATGTTGTTTTTCTCCTGTAGATTGATTATTGATCGTTTACAAACATGGCTTTCAAGCTGTATTGCCTCCTACTACTAGTACGATTTCTATGGGTGTTTCAGCCACAACCTGGATACATACATCCTGATGAATTCTTTCAAAATCCTGAACCACTTGCAGGTGAGAACTTTTTTTAATTGAAATGATCAAAATTTCTTTACTGTCATATTTTTTAAAGAATGTGTTAGATTTGTCAGTTTTTATGTATGTTATTGTAGGACCTAAGTGTTATTTCAATTATTAATTACAATTTTTTTATTAAGCCTCTAGGTAATTGCTTTCAGTTCCATTATATTGTTTGGTTATATTTAATCTACTCTGCCCTCACCTTTTCAAATATTTATTTTATTTTATATTTCTGACTGTATCTCTTTCTTTCTCACGGCAGGTGATATATTTGGATACGATGTTCATCGCACGTGGGAGTTTAACAAGACTCAACTGACAAGATCGGTGTTCTTTCCCAGTCTGACCAGTGGTATCTCCTTTCTGGTTCTAAAAACTCTTTCAGAGGCCGATCTACTGACAATCACACCAGCTCTCCTTCTCATCTTCCCTCGACTGGCGATGGTTCTGTGTTCCTTATCGACCGATTTTTGCATTTACAATATCAGCAAGTTGCTCAAGTTCAACC
Source organism: Apostichopus parvimensis (assembly GCA_000934455.1). Classification (NCBI taxonomy): domain Eukaryota; kingdom Metazoa; phylum Echinodermata; class Holothuroidea; order Aspidochirotida; family Stichopodidae; genus Apostichopus; species Apostichopus parvimensis. Next base: position 2,986 of record KN887473.1, on the reverse strand, counting down.
CAGAAAAATGCCTCAACATCTTTGCCAGTTCTTATATAGTGCTCGTGTTTTGCTCGAGGACTTTCTCAAATTCTATTGAGGTCGGTGTTTATGCCCTCATCCTACTGATGGTTGTCGACTCTAGGCAGAAGCAGCTTGTCCCTCAGGCGCAGAGCAAGAAGGAGAAGGGAAAGCCTCCCGAGACGGAGAAACCCAAAGGGAAGGGGAAGAGTCCGGGTAAGGGCAAAGGTCAAGAGAAGACTAAAGGTCAGAATAAAGGTCAGAATAAACCAAAAGAAACAGGAACCAAACATTCCAAGCAAGAAATGTCAAGACAGAACCTGAAGAACATATCAGCCGGATTCTGGCTGGGGGTTTTCCTCCTAGAGGGCTTCTTCAACCGCCCGACCATCGGCCTGTACGCCCTTTTCCCGATGCTCTTCTGGCTGACAGGGAATGCTACGTCGTTCGGCCTCTCGTCCCTCTTGACCGTCGTCGGGAACGGCCTTCTAATCTTGCCGGGAGTCCTGGCCCACCTCTTAGTGCATCTCATCCTGGATTCCCTGTACGCCGAAACTTTGGACGTTCGCTTCTTCACGGACGTAGATTTCTTCGTAGATAACTTGAACTTGAATCTCTTGCAGAATATCACGCTGACCCCTTTGAACTTCATTAAATATAACTTAGACGTCGACAATTTGTCATCCCACGGTATTCATCCGCAAGTCACACACTTCTTCGTCAACCTTCCCATGCTCTGTCTACCCCTTTACGTGAGTTTCTTCACGGAGGTCTTCGCCGTCTATTTCGGTAAAGGCAAAGCGTCGAGGCCGACCTTCACATCCTCTACAAGCAGGGCATTCCTCGGACTCTGCTTCTTCACGCCAGTGCTCCTGATCTCCATCTTTCCGCACCAAGAGGCCAGGTTCGTCATGCCAGCGGTGATTCCACTGATCCTGTTGTATTCAGACTTTGTGACATTTCAGAACGGTTTTCCAAATGTCCCATGGATCGCGTGGAACCTCCTTGGCTGTCTCCTCTTTGGCTTGTTGCACCAAGCTGGCATGATACCCTGCCTTGCTCACATCAATGGCATGCTGGTGAAGCAGCCCTCGGCAGAGCCGGTGTCGCACCATGTGGTGTTCTTTCACACGTACATGCCACCCCGTCATCTTCTAATGAGGTCCCTGGAATCTGAAGGGAAGGGTGCCAGCGAGTTACACATCCACGACATGATGGGGAGCGACAGGATGTCGATGCTGACAAAAGTCGACGACCTAATGGAATCCAAGAGGAGGAAACGTATCCCAAACGAACCGAGACGCGAGGTTTACGTTGTCGCTCCAGCGTCAATGGATCCCATTTTCTGCAAGAAAAACGTGAAAAATAACTTCAGGCTGGTGGAATCATTTTTTCCTCACTTGAGTATGGAAGATCCGCCATTGCTCTTCCCATCATACAAATGCATGGAACAGTTTGAACGTAGCCCAGCCTCTATGGACGGTCTGAGTAAACTCAAATTTTCTTTTTCATTGAATCTGTATAAGGTAGAACGGGTAGTACAGTTTCAGCCAGTGACATCGTAAAATCTGGCTCATTTAACTATCATCTCTCTGTCACAAAAACAGTTATGGAATCAATGAAAAGTTTGATGTCATAAAGTATATCAATTTTCATGAATCTTGTACAAACAGACACTAGTATGTTTTGCTAAATAGCAAAAAAACCTTGAGTGTAATAGCCAAGTTAAAAGACGCCAACCTCGACAAATTGTGGATCGACAGTACTTATTATCTATGCCAGCATACACTGTAGCAACAATTTAATAATCTTCATCAAGACCAATTTTTGTCAAGCTCTGCAACTGGCCAAGTAGTTTTGTATTCCTTTAAGTTCAACTGAATGATATAAATTAGCATATTAAAATTGCAGATAAATTGAGAATTATGTATATGTTCTGCTATGAAATAGCATAAACAATTTTGTATCTGTACATGAAATCACACATAGCCCTGATCCTGTTTTTGATAAATGATCACAGAAATACAATAAAAATTTATAAACAAAAAAACGAATGGGCTTTCACGTATCTGATCAAGAAGATTGTTTGTATGTGCAAACTCTTATTTGGACATGTTTCTTAGTATGTAATCAAGAATTCAGATATAGGTTGTCATACTAGGAGGTCACTGGGCTCAGCTTTGTCTTTTCATTAATTCAGGTTTGGAAAAACGAAATTTCATTTAAAAATTCTTCTTGATTTGATAGTTTCATAACTTTAGAGAAACATCCAAATGCCCTGTTTCTTGTCTGTTTTTGTTTCTTTCCCTAGGAGACTGTAAATATTCATGTATTACATTGCTTCTAGTTTCGGCTGAATTTAGTTTTAAGGTGTAGACTTTGTCGAGTGGTGCTTACACGAAGGGTTACTGGTGTCATAGGATGTGGCGAGTTGCGACATTGTTGTCATCTCCAAGTTTCTGAAGTAGCTTGCTCCCTTGATATTAATTGTCATTTTGAAAAAAAGGAAGCGAAATTTAGTTAAAGTTTTCTTTAGTCGATTAGTTCCGATTTTTCTTTTGTATTCTGCATAAGATAACTTTTTTATCGTATTACTGTATGTATTGTTTTATAATTTTTGGCTGGTTTTGTATGTTGAAGGTGTAGACTTGGTGATGGGGGGGGGGGGATGGCACTAATACTAGAATTCAAGGGCAGACTAACCAGTGCCCAAGGGCTCTCTGTAATACAGGGGCACACTGGGTTACATAGCCTCCTACGGTAATCAAACCTGATATTAATGATTACATACCATTTTCCCCCAAAACTTCTTAACATTAACCGTGTAAGAAAGGATTTAATTTCTACACTTTTTCTTAGATGAGGGTGGGGGGGGGGGAGAAGGTGGGGGGGGTTATACTTTTTCATACTGGTGGGTTCATAGGCATAATGACTGTTTTTGCTAGGGGATACAGATCAGGGTATGGTCATTAACAATAACAATCTA
>KN887472.1:63790-77319 GCA_000934455.1 Apostichopus parvimensis | reverse complement strand
AATATTGTAAGGAAACACTGATATGGTCTTTTAAACTTTGGTTCTGGAATTCTAAGATCATGGACTTTTTACATCCCGGTAAAATCCCAAAAATTGGGAGGGGGTGAGGGAGGGGAGAGAAAGTAAGAGAAACAGGAAAAGCAAAATTTATGTAAAACTCTTTGTTGATTTGGGAAATATTCTGCTTTTTATGATATCGATAATTAAAAATCTCCACGGCTGACAATATAGCCCATTAGATCACCAATCGCATGCAGAAACATGTTATATGGAATCAGTAAACAGTTTTCATATTTGTAACAGTTTGAGTTTGGCCTATTTTTAACACGTAAAAATTCACAATTTTTTCAATTGAGATTTATTCAATACTCCCCTTCATAACTGTTTTGTCCATTTCGTTCAAACGAAATTTTATTAAAATCTTCCCAATTTGATAAATTACAGTCTCGTTATTTTATTACAATAATATGCAATACAATTTAATAACTTTTTCTACATTAATATAGTACCAGTGTATGTAACACAAAATCTGCTTATTTCCCCAATATCACGTTTGGTTTGTAAACTGAAGGCTTCATACAATTTTTATTGTTGATCGGTATGTATTTTTTCTTCACTTAGCAAAAATACGCAACTTGATTAATAAAGAAATATTATTATTATTATTAAAGTAATAGTCATTGTTATATATAGCATTAATAGTGATCTTTACAATTCCCGGAGATTTTAAGCAATTTTCTGTCGAACTTGCTTCAATATAAGATCAAATTTAAGGAGTTGCAGATTCTAGTCAAGACTCTCCACATATCTGTGTGTATGTGTGTTTTCTTGTATTCTTGTTTGTTTGTGTGTTTGTTTGTTTGTTGTTGTAATTTTTCTATTGTTTTAGTCTTTTGTTTAATATGTTTCTACCTTGACCAAATGAATTTCTTAGTGAGAAATTATTAACTAAACAATATATTTCTTTACATTTCAGAAATATTCTAGCCCAAAATGGCACTTAATTGACAGCTCTCTTTCAATTAACTGCTAAAATGTCAAAACACCTTTCTTTTTTTTTTAACTTGTTCCGGCTTCGACTCACCGAACAAAACGCATGCTCTCTGTACAATTCAACTTAACAAATTTCAAATGATAAAAATTCCTCAGACGTTTACAAATACAGCTGTAGCATTTACACGCATATCGAGCCCCAATGTTTACCCCATTCAAATACCTGCGCCAGTGAATGACTTTTTCAATGGTACTTTGTCGGGGTACCTACAATAAGGAGGTTTATCAAAACACAAGCTTGGAGGCGAGATTCAGTAATGCTTTGAGGTTCGAAAGAAAAAAAACAGTCTGCGGTAAATTTAAAAAGTGTTAAAAAGGTAGTAATTAAACGAGTCGCTGGAGTTATAAATGAGAAGGGGTGGTGGTGGGGAGGGGTGGTGGAGAGGGTTGGGGAGGGATTGGGGAGGGAGGTTGGATGGGGAGGGCTGAGGAGGGCAGGTTCTCTGTACTTCTAATATTGTCCTTGTGCAGGGGCGTGGCGAGAAATTTGCCAAGGGAGGGCGAAGTCTTCATAAAAACTATCTAAGCGTAGTTGGCGCGAAGCGTACGAGAAAATTTTGGCCGAAAATGGCTACGCGCCTGTCCTTGTGTACCACAAAAAGGGAATCAGACGTTTATGGTATAACTTCCAAGAAACATGAGCTCGGTTGGGTGTTAATATGGTTCCTTTGTAAATTGGGGGAGGGGGAGGGGAGGGGGAGGGGGAGGGTGAGTATGGTGTGTGAGGATATTCCAATAGCAAATTATTATCAATTCCAAGGAGTTTGTTTACTCACTGAATGGCAAGTAACAACAAGAACAAGAACCGCAAACAACAGCAAAACCATTTCGTCTAAAATAAAGTTGCCAAAATTACAATCAGTGATGGTTTTCGTTGTGGTTATTCTTCTTACATCTCAACATATGTAAATCGTTGACATGTTGTTAATGTTGTTAATGTTGTTTATGTTGTTTATGTTGTTATTTTATTGTGCTCGTTTGGTTATTTCTTTGTTAATTTATTTCTTTTTATTTCTTTTCTTTTCTTTTGTATTTTTTAATCCTTGTTCAATCAAATAGTATAAACGACATTTCCCCCTTTTCCTTAATTCCTTTCCAAATCTAGAACATACAGTAAACATAAACATTATATAATATACACTGACAAAAAGAAAAAACGAAGAATACAAATGAAGAAACATAAAATCATAATTTAATTCATCCCTGTATGACTTCAATCCGTTACTGTTACGGTTTAGTTGTAGGTATATATGACATTGTATCGCATTTGTGCTATACTAAGTGCTCGTGGTATATGCCCCAGGCATGAGTAATAACTCCTTCCTATGCTTTATAATGACTCTTAATAGCGATAATCATAATGGGCGATATCGAGACGTCCTCAGAAGTTGTCAAATTTGACAATACCCCAAAGACTCAACATGGCACCTGCGAATAGCTACGGTATCCTCTGGGTACCATCTGCACGAACGCGCACATCAGTTCACTGATTTAAATAGTCATGGACTTATATAGTTACTTACGGTGGGAATGCATGTTTTTAAACCACGTACAACTACATGTGGGCATCGAGTACACTTAGATGTTTTTATATTTGGCATGAGTACCATAACAAGTACACGATGAGCATCAAGTACTTAATATTGCACTAAATACAAAAATCCTATGTATGCACCCCCCCCCCCCAATGTCCCCAAGTACCGGTACAAGTGTCCCGAGTACAAGTGTGTGTGTGTGAGGCGAGTACGGGTACACAGGCAACTATTATATAGTACTACCGTAGTATACCAGTCACGGGACTCGCTACATGTATGTTGTATGCACTGTGAAAGTCGAAATGGTTATTCCTCGTGACCTTTGTGTGACGTCATAATATTTAACCATTTTGGCAGCAAAAATTCAAAAAATGATTCGTATATGGAAAATTTAGGTAAGTCGCAAAATCTTTATTAGTAAATAAAAAAAAACACAAGTAAGTAAAACGGTTATACTGGGTAGCTGACGTTGACCGCTGAAAAAAAGAATTGGTGGGAAATGATCGCTATCTGTGATTTAAGCCACAACCTCAAACTGAGCAGATATTAGGCTACTTTTGCTTATTTTTAATGATTGTGATATTTTGTTACGTAATCTGGCAACATCATAGTGAACGATGTCATCATGACAATATTTGTGTAGATTTGTTTTCTTTGTGAAAATTGTGATAATTATTAAAACATTTATCCACTAATGAAAACAACAATTTTGCACCAAGTGATGAAGTAAGCAAGCATTCTTTTGATGTAGGCCTTTCCGCTCATTTCATGGATAAATCAACGTTTTTGTTAGATTTGATCAAGTCTAAGATGTGAAGGAAGACTAAAACTGTGTTATCTCCCATATAGAATGATTTGTTTGCCTGAGCTAATTTGTGAAGTTCTTCATCGGATGTATCTTCTTAAACGGACCAATGGGTAATAAGGGTTCGCCTCTCCTTTAAGTACCAAACGGGTCTGAAGAAAACAGTGTGTGATTAACACGACCATATTTGTCATTTAATTATATTCCCTCTCTTAGAATAGATATCTTTACGATTTCCTGAATTTCATAGCGTCATTTGAATGTCAAACGTATGGGGCTCTTTATAATAATAAACAAAAAATTGTTGGTATAACGGGAGACGAATGGTTATGTTCATTAAGAGACTCCGTAGTTACTCTTTTTACCGCCGCGCTCTGTAGGGATGTTCACGAGAAACCTATCCTACTTGTACTTTCCTCTATCCGTAGAGAGGAAGAAAGGTTTGTCGCCGAATATCGGTGACATCCTCCAGCGATCAATAACGGTGTAAGTTTACAATTTTGTTACAGATGGGATGAAAATAATAAGTCACGCTGGGATATTTGGGTGAATTTCATTAGGTCAAGTACTAAAGAAAAAGAAGAAAAAAAAATGAGTAGCCTAATGGAAATCTTTTGTTTCTGAGAATCGAGAAATTTCACAAAAAGAAGTTTTATGTCCTTTTATATTTCTTTTTTTGGCTTGCATGGAGACTTTTTTTCTTTCTTTTTGAAGCCGTAAATTTTCACTCGAGTCCATTCATTATATGGTTTAACGACATTAGTTGTGACACTTTGCCCAGTATTCAGTAATAATCATGTTTTAACCGACACTCGTTGTACCTCAATAATCACTCTTTTGTGCCATTTATCGCCAAAACTTGTGACGTCTTGGAATTGTCCTTTCTTTTTTTTTTCTATTTGTCAGCCGTTTGGTTTTATATTTCCTTATATTATCATCTCTGATTTGTTTTTGTCTTTTTGCTGTTGTGTTTTGTTTTGTATTGAGTTTGTGTTTACGTTTGGTTGCTTGTCTGTATATCAGACTGCAGTATAGGCCTATTATGTTGCCTCGGCCGGGATATGGTACGATATAATAGCATAATGGTGTCCTTGTGTTTCTCACCCCCCCCCCCTTCCCCCCTCTCTCTCTCCACCCATCTCTCTCCACCTTTTGCCTTCTCTTTGGTTTTATATTTCGCAACTTTCTTATTTGTGGTATTCTGTTTTTGTAATTGTTTATGAAGTTTGTTTTGGGGCTCTTTTTTAATGTTTTGGTTAACTGTTTGCCTGTACATATCTGAAAAATGTTGACCTATGTCAACAACGTCGGTCAGGATATGGGTACGGTACACGATAGCTTCGCGGTGCTAACAGCACAATCATGTTCCTTTAAAGGGGACAGCGGTTATTTCACGATCTCTCTATAACTTTGTTCTTGGTTAAATAGCGCTATCCTTCAAATACGCAATTTCATAGATCATTTGATTAGTTTTTTAATTTTTTTAATTTTTAGAGGTCTCGAAGCATCAAAATATCCTAAACCTACTTTTTTTTGTATATGCTTCCGGTAAATTGGTGAACTGGTCCGTGAAAGTACCTCAGATGACAACATTGACGTTTCCTTTTTTTAATATTGACTTTTAAGCAGGTCAACTACAGATATATTTCGGGGTGGGCATGGGTTGGGGGCGGGGGGAGGAAACCGTCAATCTGGTCCTAAAAAATTCAAGATGGCACTGCTACATTTAAGTTGAAACCACCATTACAAAGTACTGGAAGAGGTTGCGTCAACTTTCTCACAAATTGACACGACCGAATAAATGAAATGTTCAACGCTTATCCACACACAATTCCCCGAAATTAATTCATACATAAATTATATAGACCGTTGAGTTTGTCTGTTCAAATAAAACACGAGGAAGGCCTCGGGCATGACCGCGATCTTCGAAAGTGACGGCGCTGTTTAACATCGATAGATCTTCGTTACAATTAAGACAAAAGGTCTTGAACTATTTGGAAGATCGGTCGATCGAGGCGAGAATTTGGTTTTACCGCGATACGCCCATAGTTAAACGTACACTGATGGGCGATGCGCAAGTTTTCACTTCAACGGACTGCCCCCCCCCCCTCCCCCAGTCTCTTCGGCTTGTTGTTGTCAATAATCAGTGGAAAAGTGGTTATACACATTCAAACAGCTGCGTATTGACAACAATGACGTTGGATGAAAGCGTATAGGCAAACTACTTCCTCCGTGAATAAGGTACAGTACAAGACGCGATTTCAAAGACTAAAATTAAGCGGACTGAAATGTCGCTATTGGAGGCTTCCATTTTGAATGGTTTGAGAGGTCGATTATGAGCCAGTATGAGTGGGATGGGGTAGGGGGGGGGTGGGTTCAAAAAGGCAATACTTATTAATGCCATCACCTTCGAACCCTCCCACCCCATCACTGGCGTTGTCTTAGTTAAGCTATGATTGTGGACTTTTTACTTCTACGCTCCGCCGGAATGATTTCAGAAGGGACCTGAACCGCATCAGTTTATGGAAATTGTGTAGGGCGAATGAAGGACTTCGTGGAGTGGGGGAGTGGGAGGTGGGGGTGAGGTCGCAATATTTGACCTAACAGATACATGAGTATTTCCGGTTTTCTACTTCTGTATTAATGTCGTAATATTCATAGGATCCCCCTCTTTCCCCCGCCCCCCCCCCTTCTCCCCAGCAAACACAACCACTGTATTTTTTTGGTAGCACAACTGCATGGGTAGACCATTGACCATGAACAGGGTTTCAAAGGTGAGGTAGGGGGATCTAACTTCCCCTCACCGACTGAACAAGGTAGGGGATGGGTGGGAGACGGGTCTGGGTTCTCTCCAAAAGAGAGTGTAGCCATTGTGTGGAACATCCCGAAGCTTATTATAAATAAGGTGTATTTATACTATAAATAAGGTGTATTTAATGACTATAAATGAGGTGTATTTATAGCCTGCGTAAGCTTCTTTTAGGACCAAGTTAGCATATTTTTAAGTCTTAAGTAGATAACATATTTTTAGGTCTAAGCGCAAGGTTGTACTAATAAATATTCTTGGTGGAGAGGTTATCCCCAGCTGAATGATAAAAAAGTGGGCTCAACGTTTTTCTCCAGACTGACTTTGTAGAAGTCATGTCCCCCCTCTCCCCTCACCCCCTCCCCACCCCTCCCCCTGTGGCTGCAAGTTTACACCATTTGTGTTATAGATCGTCACCCCGAATTAAATAAACACGAAACAAAAGCAAAGACAAAGGAAAGAACAGGAGAGGAAAAAAAGTCAAATTGTTGATTTTGTTATATAAAGCAATGTATTACAAAATTTCAAAATAATTACAAAAGGACATGTAGAGATTGTGACAAATTGATAAGAGCATCTATACCTCCCAAAAATATTACAAACGGAAATCAGCTAAGTGTATTGTAGGTATACTAATCTGTGATCAAAAACATTAATACATACTGCCCTCTATACGAGTGTCACTTTTTTCTAACTATTAATGGTGGACTGGATGGACTAATTGTAAAAGAGTATAAACCAAATATAAGTAACGTTGTCAGCTTGCAGTTTAAGTAACTAACCCCCCCCCCCCCTCCACCTTGTTCCCTCATTTCTGTGGATACACAATAATTTGGTCCTTTTCAAACTGGCGTAGAGAGAGTAAATGCTCAAACTGACTATTGAATATCAAACACCCTGCATATCGCCTACCATTCGTTTATGATCATTGTTCTATTCACCATGGGTTCTCACTTTATGTTCTAACCGGGCTGGAAAAATATGTTGGAGTAAAGGCCCATAGAGAATCAGACCCTCAATAAAGCGAGAGTGGGCAATATGCATGTTAGGCTTGAGTAAAGGCCCATAGAGAATCAAACTTTCACTATACCGAGAGTGGGCAATGTGAACGTTAGGCTAGAGTAAAGGCCCATATTGAATCAAACATTCACCATACCGAGTGTGGGCAATGTGCACGTTAGGCTAGAGTAAAGGTCATAGAGAAACAAACTCTCACTATAGCGAGAGTGGGCAATGTGAACTTTTGACCGGTATGGAGCTTAAGTCTATACAATTGTCATGTGAAAATCTATACATCAAATATTGATGTATTTAAGAGATTGGTTCGGCCAGTTGGGACAAGTTTCTATAATTCTAGTATACCACGCTTTACGGTAATTTCATATCATGCTTCAAAGCAATCGTACTGACAGTATGAACAGTTTTCAGAACCTTGAATTAAATAAAAACAGGACATTCATTCTGCATATTACTCTCAGTACAAGTCAGTATACTACAGTTTCAAGCTAGTATCTAATAGAAACAGGGTATTCATACTGCTCATACTCTCAGTACAAATGAGTATACTACAGTTTCAAGCTATTATCTAATAGAAACAGGATATTCATACTGCTCATACTCTCAGTACAAGTATTATCTAATAGAAACAGGATATTCATACTGCTCATACTCTCAGTACAAGTGAGTATACTACAGTTTCAAGCTATTATCTAATAGAAACAGGATATTCATACTGCTCATACTCTCAGTACAAGTAAGTATACTATCAGTACAGTGCTAACACCATTGTCTCAATTGGGCTGGATTGTTTTTTATAACTACTAACTGAGTTGCGTATATCATATATTATGTACACCGTTCTTTCTTAATCTTAAATACTTGGCACATTATTGGTCGATCCTACACGGTTACCATGGAGAGGGTCACGTGGATGCAGCAACTCTGGAACCTCTCTGAATAGACAAGGAGAAAAAAATAATTAAGATTAAGTCAAAATATCTGCACGATTTTTGAAAACACTTTTGATTTTTTTTCTCTCGCGAGAAACAGTTTTAATCACAATTAACAACTTTTAACAACACTTTTTGTTTTAAGATTTTCATCATGTTCGAAATCATATTACTTTCAGTACGTCTTTATGACGTCATTTTCATCTACGGTACATGTTTTAATTTTGTTTTTTTTTAACTTTAGACATTAACTTTTTTCCATCCCATGTTTTACTAATTTATTTAGTTTTTATTCTTCCTAAACTTTTAAAGATCAAAACGTCAAAATTAGTATATATTTACATTATCATAGCAAATTCTATCGACTTTTAATATTTATATTACCTTCATTGATTTGGTATCGTCCACAAGTCCTTCCCTGATATCCGACAGCTCCCTCAGTTTCTTGTCGTACTCCTCACGTGCAGCATACTCTCCCGGCGATAGCGACACTTTGTGCGACGACGACTTTGAGCTCCGACGGTCACTGCTCTGTCGTCGCCCAGACGACGACGAAGTCGCCTTTGACGACCGACGACTCCCCGACCTCCTATCTTTTGAACTACGCTTCCCTATTTCGTCGATAGTCTTTAACTCAGGCGTTTGTGATAACGGTCTAAGGATATCTAAGGATGCCCTGGTCGACCTCTTACCGGCTTCGACATCTATCGATTTCCTCGGTGTCGATAGTGGGTATTCTACATATCGAGGCTCAGGATAAAGATCGCTTTTGGAATGTTTCTTAGATGAAGTTTTTAAGCTATCAGGATCTTCATAAATGACGTCTTTTTCAATCGCTTTTAATTTCTTCTCGGCTTTCTTAGCTTCGTAATCGATCACCTTGTGCTTGTGATGTCGTCGCTTATGTCTGTGTTTCCTTTTGGACTTGCCGTCTCCGCTGGGCACGTGACCATTGCCAGTGATGAAGAAATTATGTTGAAGCTTGTCGGAAATAGTCGCAATGAGGTTCTCATCATTAGACACTGGAGAATAAAATAAGACAAAAACATGAAAAAAAAATTCAAGAAAAATTGATATCCAACATTATGAAAGAAAAAAATTAACGATAAAAAAAATAGTCCTTTCCCTTTTCGGTAGCTAAATCCATCAGAACGACCTAACCGCAACCTCTATTACATTGCTTGACAAATTTTGTCAAATTTGCCAGTTCTGTCAAACTTCCACCCATATTGTCAAAACCAATCATATTAGCATTCTGTGAAACTAATTAGTCCTGATTGCTAAATTTGTCAAACCACAATTGTAAGTTTGTCAAATCCAATCCATATTCGGCAATCTGTCAAACCTAAGTTAATTTGTCAAATTTTTACCAAACCTCAGTCCCTGCTGAACATTTGTACCACAATCCTCAATCATTTACAAACTTATCCCTTCATTATTACTTGCAAACATTTTCTCCTTAATGATTACCATAACCAAACATCAATTACCACATACCATGAACTTTAAGTCATATAAAAACAACAAACAGAGTAAAGTAAATACTTTAAAAAAAAAACTTAATCTTAAAAAAAATATTTAAAAAATATAAAAAATATATAAAAAAATTATAAAAAAAATAAAACTTACCCCTTGATTTTTTCATATGTTTACTGTAGAGACAAGGTGCTATGAACAGCGCAAAGATGACGATAAATACGATGATCGCTATTAGAATCATCGCCACCAGTACGATAGTATAGATGTTAGATTCTTGGACTTTGATCACTGCGTACGTGGTTTCTCTGTCAATACGGTTCCTGGCTTCGCATGAAACAACGCCCTCATCAAAGCTATCAGTAGCAGAGACGATTTGGAGGTAGGAAGAATCTCTCGCTGCAGTAGTCTCTATCACGAATCTATATTTTCAATTTTAGAATGAAAAAAAGAAATTATTGATTGATTGATCGATTTAGCTGTATGTATTTTGCTATTTTAGATCGTAGGATAAAACTTAAAATAAAAAAAAAGAGTTAAAAATTACCCGAAGCAAAGGATCATTTTAGGGATAGTGTTTTGATTAATTTCAATGACAAAAGAAAATGGTGAATAATTAAATCATTTCGAAGTATCACCATCAAAAAATGATGGGACTTAAGGGTTTGTATATTTTCTATCCTAAATAAGGCATGACTAAATCCAGGTTATACTTATGATGCGACTCGTCGCAAGATTCAACTCGCAATTCAAGTAACGTTTGAATGACCTTTTGGCACCAGAGACATGCAGTTCTCTTGTGTAGCACACAGGTAGCTATATCTTTCTTCGTTCTCCCTAAATTTTTTGTTTCTGTTTAACAACATGATTGGTCGACATATAACATGACGTCTGTGACGTAATCCTTACCTTGAATCCCCGGATGTGACTTCGATACCATTGTAGTACCAGGTGTAGTCAATGATTGCTGGATTCCCACTGGCGGCGCACTGCACGGTTACGCTCTCATCTTCGTCAACTAAAACATCGGTAGGGATAAGCTCTATGGATATAGTAGGCTCCACTGTAAGGAAAACGGGTAAAAAACTACATTTAATTAAAGATTTCTTTCGCGGAATCGATACTTAAAGTTGTGTTCTTTAGATATGTTATTCTCCAGTGTAAAGAATTGGAAGAAAGAAAAAAATGACAATTCATCGCGCAATGGGTACACGCACTAAAATGATACTGAAACACAATTATATAGACAAATATGGCCTACATATTGTAACGCAGTTAATTTCAAATCATTAAAGATATCTTTGCAATCGTGTATTAGTGAGTGTCTGCAAGATGATGCTTAATAAAGGTAAACCCAAAACTCGCAAATTAAGCATAGACAAAACTGTTACATCATTTGAGACAGATATTGCATCACTGTTGGTTATTTTACTTTTTAATCCAGACTTATCATTCTCCTTAGAAAAACAAGACACTCACGTTCAAAGTCCAAAGCAGGAATACTACAACTTTGAGGAGAACTGTACGATGGATGCGACGACTGGCAGGTGAATTCTACATATCTAAGGTCAGGGGTCAAAACCAAAGTCAAGTCATGTCTAGCACTGTCGCCCAGATCTTGAAAGACTCCTTCATATATTTCTTGACTATTCGTCATCCATGTTAGCGTAGGCTGGGGTTCACCGCCATATGAAACGCATGTTAGGGTAACGTTATCGCCTTCTCGTAGGTCAACAGAGGGCGACTGCACGCATTGAGGGTAGTCACCGTCAGGTGAAACAGCATCTGCAAGCGAAAGAATGAGACACTTAGATTATAAACAACTCAATAAATAATATAGGCATACATATCTCGCTATCCACATGTTCTGATATGGTGTAATAATGTACATGTTTTCCATGTAGGCTAGTGTAACAGAATCCACTTCCTTCATTACTGAAATACGTAACATTTCCGAAGACCTTCAAACTGTTTTCTTTAGTGTTGCTTCTTACTCATTCAACATCACTTCTTCAGCTTACATTGGGAATTTAGATAAAATTGATAATGGTTTCAAAAACAAGCAGCAAATTAGAATTAACGTTATTATTGTTATTATGTCATAGAAACAATAAATATGTTTTTTTACATACCAGTAACAGTAAGAGTAGCGCCGCCAGACGAGATGGGCGTGTCACCATCGACACCGGAAACCGTACAGAAGTAACTTGCGGCATCATCTGGTGATATATTTGTGATATCTAAGAAGTATTCACCATTCTCTTGGTCACCCGCGATGGTGTATCTATGAACAATAACAATACCAATATATATATATATAAATATATATAAGCTAGGCTGTATTAAATGTCATGTTGTGTATTAGGCCTAGCCTATAGGCTATGTGTCAAATAACTTCTTGATCTTACTTGCGAGTTCAGTGTGAGTGAGTATGTGCCTTTGGCAGAGGCAATTTCTTTATTCTTGTTCAGTACCTCAATTACGAATATTGCCAGTACACTCAAAAAGCTATCGATGGCGTCCCATAACTAGGAAAAGGCGGGAAGGGAAAACTCACCTGTCGTCTGCCACAATAACATTAGTATCTTCATTCAGTTGTTGACCATTTTTCAGCCAAGTTTGTACGCCAGCCTTATCTGCAACCCGACAGAGGAGTCGAGTGTCGGTACCCTCCCTAGCAACGGTATTAGATGGTAATATTTCTAATCTTTGACCGGAAGCTGAAAAAAAGAATGATAGTTATAATTAATAAGGACATTATCATAAAGGTAAGTAATTAAACAAATGTTATTTTGAAGTAATAAGAGCCCTCAGAAACAATCGCAATTACTAGAAATGCCACTTTCATAGGCATTCCCTTCTAAGCTTTCGATGTATTTTCATTATTCTTTCGTATATCGTTCTGTGATAGGCCTATGCTTCGCATATATCGTTTGCTTTACTACAGTGATAAGTTAGAGCTAGACAAAGTGAACGTAAACATTCTCTTGCTCATCTTCTGTGTCTTTTTCATTACACACATAATTATAATCAGTCTTTCAATATAAAGACACTCCAAGGTTACAACTACATGTAACATATTTACTAAATGAAACTTCAACGCAATAGGTGTACTCCATAGGTCAAAGTCAGTTACATAAACAAAACGGCTGGTCAGACACTATCAGTTACGTTATACAGTGTGTTACAACAATGAGGAGGTGTTGCTAAGGTTCTTAGGGGGGTACTCGAGTGAATTGATTCTAAAAAGGGGGTGATTATTGATTTCAACAACACAATAGGAGAGAACAAAGGAATGCGCGTGAGCTTCCTTTGTGTTTAAATGGGCAATAACAAAACAGCTTTTTTTATACTGTCTTCTGCTTACCTTAGAGAAACACTTAGTCTTGACAACTTCGGAAGGTATTTCGTTATATTAGACATTAAGATATGTGGTAGCAGACGTTAGGATCCTAACATGCTTCGAAGCATGTTTTTTTTTGTAGCACTTACTTGATATCGACAATACAGCCGTGTTGGATGTAATTTGTTCGCTGAAGCCAGCGGCAGTGACGACACACCTATACACGCCTTCATCTGACTCCTGAGCCAATAGAATCTGGAGATTGTAGGTTCCTTGGGTGGAGTCACCAACTATTGAATATGTAGTTAGGGCGGAGTCTAAGATATTGGTATCGTTGCTGATAATAACACCATCTTTCTCCCACTGAAGAAAGCCGGCCTTATCTACCACTGAACATTGTAAAGTAGCTGATGTGTCCACGGGTACATTAGTATTGGATGGCTGTGTCGTAAAAGCCTGGATAGGAACGTCTGAAGAGAAACAGACACAACGTGTAATGATAAATTTGGTACAGTATAAAAAAGACTATAACAGCATTGTATAGCTTTGATATTGTAATATG
>KN887472.1:44287-54990 GCA_000934455.1 Apostichopus parvimensis | reverse complement strand
CAGGAGGCCATTCAGCCTTGCTGCAGGAGGCCATTAAGCCTTGTCGCAGGAGGCTATTCAGCCTTGCTGCAGAAGGCCATTCAGCCTTGTTGCAGGCGGCTATTCAGCCTTGCTGCAGGAGGCTATTCAGCCTTGCTGCAGGAGGCCATTCAGCCTTGCTACAGGAGGCCATTCAGCCTTGCTGCAGGAGGCCATTCAGCCTTGCTTCAGGAGGCCATTCAGCCTTGCTGCAGGAGGCAATTCAGCCTTGCTGCTGGAGGCTTTGCAGCTGCTGCAGCCTTTCTTTACGTCACGGTGTCAAAATACTTTTCCCAAAGGCAGTAATACTGAGAGATGCTGGCATTAATACCTGTAATGTACACAAGTTTTTATTTGGGTCTCTACTTTCACTTGGTCTGTCTCCAATGTCAACGGCACTCTCATGCTTCCTTACTTTAAGATGACCAGACATCCCCGATTTTCCGGGGACATTTCCCTGGATTTCACGGACCGTCCCCGTAATAAAAATGTCCACAGTGGTGTCCTGGGATTTCATGTTCCATAGACGATCATTCCCAAATTTGTCAAAAGGCCCACAACAGTGTAGGTGATACCCCCTTAATGTCAACATTGGGGGTCAACATCAATATCACAAAATTTCACCTTACCTTAGTAAATGTCAAAGATTAAACAAAATTTAATTACATCTGATTAGAAAGAAGCCGCACTATTGACGCAGATTGGGTAAAACAATTTGGCTTTAAAATGTCATTGAAATTAGATATATAATGTAATTTGAAATTTTGTTTCCTCTGGGACCTGCAACTAGTTGTCCCTGTTGTGATCAGTATAGGGTAACATGGGTAACCTTTAGGGATCCTTATCAATGAGACATCAAGGCATGATAGAAACAGGACAATACCTTTGTGACGGAGTAGTTAAACGGCACCATAAGACCAGTGTTCGAGACCATGGGACCGTCGCTGACGTCTATAAAGTCACCGAGTCGAAACAACGTCACACGCTCAGAGTCGACATGCTTCAGATGATGTAATTTGTACCTGTAAAGACGATAAAATTATGATAACTCTCTAAATTACCTTAGCGCTGCCAGCTTGTATTAGAGGCTTAAGGGACAAAATGGCCGAGAAGATGTAGATAGATATTATGTAAATATGTAAATTAATCATATGTAAACAATTTTATGTCACTTTTCACGATGTTGGCTAGACACACATTTAATTGTTGACAGGCATTTGTTAAATATTTGATGTCTCATATAACACCCTGTACTGTCATCAGCTGATCAATGGGTTTCAATTTTCTTACACGCTTCCTCAAAATTCCATTTTTTACTCAAAATAATAACAACAGCCAAAAGAGAACAAAGAGTTCAGATTAAGAAAGAAACCGCACAGTTGCTGGTTATGGAGACCAAACTTAACTTTAAATTTGCAATTATAACAGGGACCTTTTGTAGACAAGGACTGGTTATGTAATAGTCCCAAAAGAACATCGACAAATCATACATGAAACACTTGTCGATTACTTAGCAATTACATCAACGTTAAAGATATTATGCTAGTCGACTTATACAAATATGACACAGAGACATGGGGAAACCACTGAGGCGACTTAAGCAGAGGGAAAAAAACAGAGGAAAAAACAGAGAAACTATGTTTGCATGTCCCAAATTTATAGTCAAATCTTTCAGGAAGAGTTTTGAGTTTGATAATCCATCTGTTTCACTGAGTTCATGTTGTTTTGAAGAAGACAAGTTGCAGGGGGGGGGGTGGGGGGATAGGTGGGAAGCAACAATATAATTCACACACAAATTTCACAAGGATGATTAGAAACATGTTCCCCTTTCATCGGTCAAAGAAAAACAAACAGAAAATTCAGATGGAACATCTTTTTAAATGTCAGAGATAATTCTTCCTGTTACTCACACATTGTTCTCAAATATTTCTTCTGCGACTTCCCTTCGTACTTCCAATCTTTCGAAAGGAATCTTCTTGTGGCACATTTTGTAGGCCATTCTCTTTAACGACGTTAACTCTTGTCTGGTAGGTTCCCATTGGATAGAAAGATTCATGTCATACGCAAAACAGCCCATTACATCTGCCAATCAAAAGCAAGATTATTGAATAATCAAACAAACAAGTGGACTCTACGGTACAAATAATAAGGCTTGGAAATAAACTTTGAGAACCAATTTTACCACAAAAGAAAATAACTTAATGAAACCTGATATTGAAATGTAATAAACAGAAAGACCAAGAGATGTCAAAAAATGGAAGAAAAGCAAAACATCAGTAAAAGATTAGACTTTTGTTTTCATTTTGCAGTACCCTTATGTATCAGGAACACTGGATAGTCTGCTTACCAATCTCTGATACAAGCAAACATGCTTTCTGTGTGTCATTTGTCATTAGTATTACATCCAGAAATAAATTTACCCTGTTCACAATTGACATAGGATTTTTTATTTACCTGACCGGATGGTTTTTTTTCTTTTTTTGAGTTAATACTTAAATGATACGTTGAGTAGCAAGTTATCTGAGTAAAACTCACATGGTATCTCAGGCGATCTAACAGGAATAACTGTGATAGATTCTTTAAATGCATCTTGCAGCAAAGCACCTAGCATATGGGCAGAGGCCTTCCAGAATACCTACCAGAGAAAAAAGTAAATAAAATAAAATAAAGTTTAAATCAAATGAAGTGATGATTAAAGTTTGACTACATTCAGAGTAAGTTAATGTTTAAAACTTATATGATTAATCATCTATAGCATGATTAACATGTAGAGTTAAGTCGGCATTAACAAGTTGTATGATTGTACATGATAAACGGCGATCCCTTTCCACTATGGTGTAGTGAATGTGGAAGCACTTCAATTCGTACATGTGTGATACCGAGCATGTGTGATACCGAGTCAGTCAGCACTGCTGTCTGTGATTGCGCTTTCAATATAATGTAACATACGTGTATTGGCTTTTATTTGGTTAGTCAACTCACTCCCAGAGACTGTTGATTACCCTGTTAACCTTAGTCACACCCCTGTCATCCTTTGCTGGGGTAGAAGGGGGTGAGATGGTCCTCTCTCACCACACAACTACTTTCTCACCAGGAGCTGTTAATTTTAGTCGCACCCACTTCATCCTATTCTGGGGTAGAAGGGGACGTTAAAGCTATTCACCCACACCCACTTCATCATTTCCTAGGTTAGAAAGGGTGAAAAGGTCCTCTAACTAAACAAGAACTTTCTCACACACTGTTAACCAGTCACACCCATTACATATTTTCCTGGGTGGGTAAAAAAAATCGGAGGGGGGGTGGGGGTGAGATGGTCCTCTCACCACACCTCTGTTTAATTACCCTATTAACTTCATCTGGATCTTCTTCCTTCATCGTCAGGAACTGGAGATCACAGTCTTCTGTAAGAGGTTGCAGCATGTGCCAGGGTTCACCGTTCACCATCGCTAGAACAGACCTCTTTACATAGGAATCGTTGAGATCTGACGAACGCGGACATAATCAAAAGAAAAGACGTTAAAAGCCTTAAGTTGTAAGAATCAAGCTATTTAACAGCAATGGTTGCTAAATACAGCTTCCTAAACTACACGACTACTGTTTACATGCATGAGATACTACAGTAGAGCAGCCATTCCAATATCAGAACCAAAAGTTTGACATTTGCAGAACTTTGTAAAAGTTTCTCGGTTTACATCTTATATCAAGTTCTTGTATCACAGCAAGGCCTTCTCATACCACTTTACAACAGTTGTACTCCTAAAAACAGATATGCCAACGAAAAATTATGTCATCCTGGAAAGTCCAAAGGTTTACCATCTCTGATACTGAAAGTCAGTTAAATTAGATAATTTTAAAACTAGGAAAGGACAGGTTGCTATAAAAGTTTTGACAGAAGCTCACCTGTTCATTCAGAATACTTCAAGAAAACATTTATTAAAAGCAATAAAAATTGATTTGATTTCTAGAAACATTACGATGAACTGGAGACTTACGCATTGCTACATGATAAGGAGTTGAGAGGTATTTATTCATGGCTAGACTGCACTGATCATTCGGTCCAACATGATTGACTCGGATTTTTTCAATTCTCTTCACAAAGTCCAGTTGTCTCTTCTTCTCAGCATCAAACAACTCGTTCTGTCTTTCAACTGTTGATGTTGCATTGTAATTGTCAACTGCTGATGAATATCCTGTGTGTACAACGAACAGGTTGAAACAGTTGTTGAGTAGTGTGACTAAAGTAAACTTTTGCCTTTATTCTGAGGAATGCATACAGGTAGCTAAGGCTATATAGTTGTACCTGTGCAGCCCACATTTTATAGTTCTATGAATAATTCCACTATTAGAATAGCACTGTATTCCATCGTTTAATGTTGAGGATCTTAAATCAGGTAGTGAACTAAAGGAGCGCTCACAACGTAGGCTCATGCCACACATACATACCTACTGTGTAGGCACTCCCAACAACAACCACACATTAATATAGAAAAGATGCTAAAATCTGAGCAATGAGGCCCATTAGAGTTCTCTGACATATGTATCAGGATATTAGTTTAAGTGAAAGATGTATATTTGTGTAGTTTGTTAGGCCTAACACAAGCTTTGAAAAAAGTTTGTAGCCTATTATTCGATTTCAATGCGGTAGACCAAATTTACTGATGTAAAGACTGCCAAATCTGTTGTATGAGGTTCTGATGTTCTAACAAATTTGATCTTGAGGATATAGGGCCTAACTTTATACTTAGTTAATCAAACAGACTAGGCATAGCCTATGCGGCTAAAGTAGTATTAGTACCCTAGGCCAGTTAGTACTGTGTGCATTCGCAGTGATCGCCTGTGGTCTTCGTCATTTATTTTTATTTACTTACCACGAAATAGCTTCAAGCCCCTTGAACAAGCACTTCTGGCACAAGGCACCAATACTTTTTGACTAACATTCATGCTGGCTTCTCTTAGTAAGTGTAACTCAGACCAAACAATCTCGTATACTGCTGAGTGTTGTAGTTTTGGCGAGATTCATTTCGCAAAATAGGTGCTAATGGTATTTAGGTTTTACACATGTTGACCTTTATATGAATATTCATATAGGTCATCCTAGGATAACCAACTGGTCGTGTTTTTCTTAGCAACGGTGAAGTCGGTAGCGATGGTGGTAACCAACAGTGTATATGGCTGAAGGATCGAACGTAGCTTTCTTGTACTGTAGTCTCTCATCAAATTTAGAATGTGTGTTAGGCAACTGTTACTGTGTTAGTGTTAGTTTACCAAAGCTGATATTGTTGCACCGATAAGTTGCAAATATTAATCTTATGAATAATAACAACAAAGTTTCTTGTGATTTGCAAGATAGAAAACTGTCAAATTTATACTGTATACGTTAGGCTTTATTGAGATATCAAGACTGTTCCTTAACGGAGACGATTAACAGACCTGTAAACTTCATATCTTTACACGTTCGAGGACTTCGTAATAACATTCAGTTATGGTAAGTATCTTCGGGCCTAGCCTAAGCTCACTTAAGCCTTACTTAGGTCACATAGATAGCCTAAGAATCCTAAACCATGATCAAGACAAAAAGGTTAATAATAGGCCTAACTTGGGGTTGCATTCTCTCATTTCATCATCATTTAAGACTAGATGAGAAATCTTTCTGTTACAGTGTTAGCCTAACATAGATACAGTTACACTAACACAGATTTATGATCTATGGTGGTATACACATACAGTAACTTTGTTTACTATGTTATATCTAGCTGCACTGTTATCTAAGATTCTTATACTCTTACTCATACTTTGTAGCGCTCTGTTGGCGTTTATGTCCTCTAGTAGGATTTTTTGCTGACTTAACCCATTCAGATTCACTGATAGCACTTGATAGACACTGTAGCCTAGTTGCCGTATTCGTAAGGTATTTTATAACAACCTTTTCAATGGAAACTTTAATCAACAAAGCCTTAAATTTTGTATTTTGAGACATTTTCGTGAATTTTTTCACCCGTTTAGCTCAGTGAACTGCAACAATGCGTCAAGTTTGCCCTGGAATCTTTTCCTTGCTTGCAGAAGTTTGACTCATTACATTTAAAAATATATAATTCTGTCTCTTTAGTTTAAGGGTGAAATGGTCAAACCGTCAACAAAATCACATAGTTGATGGCTAGAACTAGACAGCTAAGCAAAGTCAGGGCGATCATTATTACCACTATCCTTTAAAAGAACATTAATGCCTTAACTAGATCGAGAATTTACCGTATACCATCATAGGCTTCGTTTTGAAGGTATCTTGGTTAGCCACAGGCACTGCACATGCTGATATATATAGAAATGACATCTCATTCCAGAACCCATACATTAATATCGATGAATCATATTCTCAAAATTGAATTTAGCGTAGGCCTATAACTTCGTTACTCATATTATTCATTGTTTTATTTTAACCCCATTTAGCCTAAAAGTGTTGCAAGTCTAGAGTCTGCCTCTAGCTCTGGATCCAGGCGAGCGAGAACGAGACAGTACCGCATGGTCAGTAAGACCTCGTCAGTCGACGAAAGTCTGTTCGGGTCGAAAAAGACCAAGGCGAAAGGTGACGCACGTACTCAAAATGGAGGCTTTGAAGATATGTTCTCCAACAAGAGTGGCAGATCGTCGGGACAGAGAAGTTCGAAACAGAAGGAAGAAGTACAAGTGATTACCAAAGATCTCATAAGAAAACTAACGTAAGTAGATCGCATGACTCGTTACATCCAGTAGGACCTAAACCCTCAACCTCATTTCATAAAAGAACCCTCAATGATATCAAAGGAAAAGATGTTTATGGACTTCCTAACATATGTAAAGACGATCCCCAATGATCGTAGCCGGACTAAGGTTGGAGGTGAAGTCAGAAAAATTTGATTTTCTTTGCCAGAGCTATGACTGCCAGCCTTGTTTTAGGTGACATCTTGACAGCATATTTTTTTTCAGGTGTCACTTTGACAGACTTCAGCGTCACAATGGACAATGGAATTAGCCACAAACTCTAATCTGGCAAGCTAGTTGTACATTACAATACTTGCTTTGTTCTAAATATTTAATTTTGCATTTACAGAATAGAAAGGTAGGTGTGTTAGGAGCAGAAATATATGTTTTTGTGTAAGATTGAAACAAATAGGCCTGTATCTCAGATTATATACATTGGATGGCCTTCATATACTGTAAGCATGTTCGATGCTAATCTTCTCCCTCTCTTCCTCTTGTTCCTAAAATTGGATATTATTTAGGTGATAGGCTATAGTCATTGACCTGGTGTAAGTTAACTTTAATACTAAGCTAATGTACAAAGGCCTCTCTGGGTAGCTGTCACACTTATCTGTATGTCTACTGGCTCCAACACAAATTGTGGAGGTCTGTGGTTTGAGGGTACATTCCTAAAATGCTGAAAATGGTATCATGGTTCTTAACATACATAAGTACTGCTACAGTTTCAGTACATACAATACATCTTTGCGTAATTTGTGAATAAACTTTGCTGATTTTGCATAGCATTTACTGTTACGATACCAGAAAATTATTCTCTGGAAATATATATTACTCATTAGGAATTCAATTGAATAAATGGAATATATATATATTAAATATATGTACCATGTCAATTCATTTAACATTATTTCCTCCCCCCCCCTTCCCCCTCCAATTTTACAGAGTACCAAGACTCGATCCGTCTGGTCAGACTCTCATTCTGGACCGAGCTCAGTTTCTCCGAATCATGGATGCCAGTAAAGTCTTGACTCAGGAGGAGAGATTAGCGGAACAGCAGAGGAGAGCCAAGGAAAAAGAAATGGCTTCTGTAAGTACGATGATTACAAGCTGAAAAACATTGAACCGTTCGATAAATTCACGTATGGATCCCCCCATCCCCCACACCCCTCATCTGTACACAATAGTCATCATTAATCAGTATTCATAAACTCTGATGTCGTGGAACACTTCAAAAGCGCTTAGAAAGAGAAAGGTTTTAAGCAGTGGCGGAGCGTCCATACAGTCAGGGGGGGCGGATGCCCCCCCCCTGATGGACTCAAATGGACTGCTGGCACCCTTTTCAGCTTTTTACCACTTTTTACTTATTCGCGATTATTGACTTTTTTTATTGCGCTCTCATCTACCTATTGACATTTGTCACATTTTTTGGGTGAGATGACACCTATTTATTCTTCGTTTATCTGCAAATTAGCAAGGCCAGGAAAGAGTCATTTCCGGCGATCTAGGGAGTATCTTTACTCAAAAATTTCGGTACGCTCCGCGCCAACCCGTGGTGGCGCTCCGCTTAGATAGTGTCGGAAGCGCCCCTAAAGACCATTTTCGCCCCCCTTGACCAATACCCCTAGCTCCGCCACTGGTTTTAAGCTGTTTCTAGAAACTGTTCAGTGAGTTGCAATGTATGAGTTCATTTTGCGTGGAATTCAATTCAAGAAAATGCACGACCACCGTAGCCACTGAATTTGAAGCGAGGCTCGATAAGGAGATTAGCATGTTGAGAGCGGAGAGAATGAGTTGGCTTGTAATGGGAGATGAGATCACACAAATATTGAGGTGTTTGCCCATGAAGGACCTTCCAAAGTAGCAAAAAATGAAATCACAGATTAAATTAATATTTACACAGTTGTAACCTGTAATATAAGTCTACACATTTAACATATAATTGCAAAATTGAAATTTATTTAAATTTTAATAGATCTAAAATTGATGTTATTGTTCACAAAATAATATCTGAATGTTTAGCATGATGACAGAGTGCCTTGGTAAAATGTTGAGCAATCAGGTTCAGAACAATCTTTGAAAGTAATTTCATGTGGAGCCAGAACTTAACTGTGGTGGCTGTGGTGAGAGAAATGGTTCTTGCTCAAAAAATATGGATCAGAACTACCAGAATATATAAAGTGTAATTATTATGATACATTCAAGAACCTCATGAAAGATCCAGGTAAACTTAGACTTGAAGAATGTCAGTTTGTCACAGATTGAACAGAAACGTCTGGTCGTGGCGTAGCGACAATGTCGTTTGAGATGTACAGACTCGCGTAAAAGAGAACTTCATAAATGATACCGTTTCCAAATATGTGATTATATATTTGCTCCCGATCCAGGAGGCGAGCAACGACCGCAAGATGGAAATGCAAGAGTTTGACCGCACCCGGCAGAAGAACGAAGAACTGAACGAGTTGGAACTGGAAGCCCAACAGCAGTCGGAGTATCTGCTACAGAAGGCTAACGAACAGCAGGACGAACAGGAGGATGAAGTCAAGAAAATTAACGAGGTAACAATTTAAAAGCCGAAAGCTGGATGAAGAAACAAAAACCTGTTTTTTTTTTAATTGTGCTCTGAAATGATAATGAGTATTATTGTGAGATGTGTTTTCATGAGAAACTTTTTATGCACCATTCTGATTTTGATTTCAATATTTCACTTAGTTTTAGATAAATGCTCTATAATGGTCATGAGTATGATCGTGAGAGGTTTATATACATGTGAGAAATTTTGTGTGCACCATTCTGAATTTGATGGCGATATTTTTTGTATAGTTTAAGATGTACTATTTAGAAATTGTTGAACCGGAAATTCTCAATGGATTTGTGAGTTCAACTCAGTCGATATAAATACAGAGTTTTATTTCGTAGTAGTCGGTACCACCGCAGTAATAGTTTGCGCCCTGCAGTTATTTAGTTGAAAATATTTTGGTGCTTTTTTCTCTGATGGAGCCCAGACCCGGGATCCAACAGGGTTACCACAATAATCTTTATTGTATCGTAGCAGTCAGTATATTTTGTGAATGACAACAAGATGAAGAGATCGATGATTGATTGGTCTCTTTGGATATTGGGCAGTATCGGTCATTTTCAATCGTTGTACGTTAGGAAATAAATGTCACGTCGAAGGTCATTTCAGTTCAAAGCAGAGCTAAACTCTAAAAAACTCGTTGGAATTGTGTCTCTTCCAATAGAAATTGCTGACAAATTTTAATTTGCAATTTGAAAGAGAAGAGTGTTGGTAAGACCAAAAAGAGTATTTGAAAATTGCCAGGGTAAATTTTAGGGCCTAACTTTATACTTATTTAATTAAACAGACTAGGACTAGTGTTTTCTTCCTCCATTCTGTGTGACCTTTCACAGAAGATACAGTCACAAGATGATAGAAAAAAGAAACAAAATGCTGTTCAATGGCGCTGGTGATGTTCTAGTTAGGATGTCAATATTTTTCGTGAGTTGCTTGCTGGATTTAAAGCAGCATGTACTGTCTTTCTCTTTTTAAAACTATTAACCAAATTCTTTCCCATCTGTCTGTCTGTCTGTCCGTATAGCTCATGCTCAATGCTAAGTGCCACGCTATCAGAGACGCCCAGATACTCGAGAAAGTGGAGATCGGCCAAGAATATACGGAGGAAGAGAAACGACTCGACGCCATGATGGAGGTGGAGAGACAGAAATCTCTTCAACTGCAGGAAGAGCTCGAGAGTGAGAGGAAGCACGAACGATATGAGTAAGTCACAAGGGAGAAGATGGTGAAGAAAAAAAGTAGAAAATTGGTCTTTAAAGGGTGTGAAGACTCGTGCAAAATGAAACGTCTAATGCCGGTAATCTGACCTAGTTTCGAATGAGGTGTAACAGAAGTGTTAGACACCACCATCGATCCCAGAAAATACACACACAACTTG
>KN887472.1:9612-44237 GCA_000934455.1 Apostichopus parvimensis | reverse complement strand
GCCGGTAATCTGACCTAGTTTCGAATGAGGTGTAACAGAAGTGTTAGACACCACCATCGATCCCAGAAAATACACA
This sequence comes from Apostichopus parvimensis, assembly GCA_000934455.1. Classification (NCBI taxonomy): domain Eukaryota; kingdom Metazoa; phylum Echinodermata; class Holothuroidea; order Aspidochirotida; family Stichopodidae; genus Apostichopus; species Apostichopus parvimensis. The sequence goes on along the minus strand of KN887472.1, from coordinate 44,161 downwards.
CACAACTTGCTAACGTCGGTAATTAGACACTAGTGTACAGTCAGTACATACAGCTGCGGTCAATACCCACAGCACAATGTATAAACGATACAGCGATGGACATCTCAGGTCCAGCCAAAGATAACAAGGTATCACGTTTCATTACTGTCTGCATTTTGTAGGGACACGAAGAAAACGTCACTTGCAAGCATCAGAAAGTTAACTTCTTCAGATGGCTGCACGCGGTTTGGGGCGAGTCTTCAATGCCTTTAAGTTTCAGTCGTGACTTCCCCAGATTTAAGCTATAAATAATTATCTTCGTCATTGTCTGAAATGAAACTTAGGATTGTTTTAAGCTGACCCACTTCATAGACAGATCTTGTAGTGTATTGCTTGCTATTGCATAAAGTTGATTGCATGTTATAGTATTGTGTTGTATTGCATATTGTACTGTATCTTATTGTAGTGACAGGTATTTTATTGTTTTGTATTGCACTCAGTTTTATTTTGTATTGCACTCCTCAGTATTATATATGTATGGTTTTGCATACAGTGTTTGATCATTTATTGTATTGTATTGTAGTGTATTGTACTGTTTTATTGTATTGCATGGTATTGCATTGCATGGTATTGCATTGCACTCAGTATTGTGTATTGTATTGCATGGTATTGCATTGCACTCAGTATTGTGTATTGTATAGCACTTAGTGTTGTATTGTTTATTTTATTTTATTGTATTTTAGTGTACTTTTTTATTGTATTGTATTGCATTGCACTCAATAGGCTATTGTCGTGCTCTCAGAACTGTATTGTAGTGTATATGTTATTGTATCATTTTGTATTGTATTGTACTGTCATTTATTGTATTGCATGGTATTGTATTGCATTGTGTTTCTTCTATTGAATTGTATGTTTTAAAGCTACATTCATGTACTAGATTTGTTAATTTGATGTATTTTGGTCTTCATCACAGGGGAGCCGCCATGATCTTGCAACAGATTGCGGACAGGAGGGAGGAGAGGTTGCTAGATCAGCAAAGAAAAGACCAAGAGACATCCGAGATGTTATCATACCTGGAGAAACTACAAATGGAAGATTTGAAAGTTAGTAATATTGAACATTCTTTAATTTAAAGGTCGGGCATTCAGTAGTTATTATTTTTCAATTTACGTTCAAACAACGAAAGCAAGTATATATTTGGCATCAAGTTAAAGGGATACATGCAAGTGGCCCAAGTTGTTTCGTTAAGACAAAATTGTTGGAACATTCTGTATGTATGTTAGTATGTTCTGTTGTGTGTATATATGTGTTTGTTTTGTATTCTGACCGAGGACTTGAACAAAAAAATTCCAGGTCCTCGGTTGTGATTTCTAAAGAATCACCACGTCCTCGGAAGAATTCTATTGTATGGGGTATTGTTAAGGTTAGGGTACTTGGATTTTGACAATGGAAAATACAATGGGGTGCTCGGTCTGAATGTAATACAAACATGTGTGTATGTATGTATGTATTTTTAACACACTGTTTTTGTATCCCAATCTGTGATTCTCTTATTAATTTTTTAACCCAGGATCTGGAGAGGAAACGATTGATTCAGTTGGACGCTCAGCAGGACATCGCCATCGCCAACTCAGAATCTGAGGAACAAAAGAAGAGGCGAGAGGAACAGAACCAGTTGGCCGATCTCAAAGTGGTCGAATACCAGAAACAGAAAGCTGCCAGGGAAGCGGCTTTCGAAGCCGAACAGGAGCGATTGAAACTGGAGAAGGAAAAGGAGATAGCTCGTCTCCGGGCCATGCAGGTAAAACAAAAGAGACTCGATAATTTATGCAATATTATTCTCCATAAAAAATTTGGTTCCAAAGAACATTTTAGTGTGGATAGTTTGTGAAGCAGTGTTGGGTATTAATGAATTTTGCCTTGTTCTCATAAAATACGGGATATTAAGGTTTCTTCTAAAAGACTGGGCACTATAAAGTTATAAAGTAACATTTGCATCTGTAGAAGCAAGTTTATGCATTTCCTAATTACCTTGCAGATTTACCAATTCTTCTGAGATCATTAGATGTGAAAAAAAGATGATGATCCATGTCGTGGCAAGCTTTCTTTATGGTCTTGGGTGTTCCTGTTCTTCTGAGCATTAGGAAGATAATTTCTTAACAATGACAACAATTTTTACAATTAAATCAAAACCATAAAATCAAATTGTGTTTTTGATTCTCATTCTAGTCACTAATACCTGTACGCTTTGAACCTTTTTCTGCTTAAAATGTTTCAGATCAGCGTTCCCTCGTCGACATTTTTTCTTGAAATTTATAAATATACATATTTCCTATAATATATATACATGTATATGTTTTGTTTATTTTAGGAAAGAGCCAAAGACTATCAGGCTGAGAAAGATGCAAAGAGGGCAAAACGAAACCAGGAGGAGAGGGAGAGAGAATGGCGCCGTAAAGAGCTGGAGGACAGCATCAAGAAAGCGGAGACTGAGAAGATGCTGAAGGAAGCCAGGGAAGTCCAAGTCATGAACAAGGAACATTTCTTAGGCGTTCAAGCTCAACGGGAGAGAGCGGAGTTTGAGAGAGTTCTAAAGTAAGAAGATTATAATTGAGATGGTTTCGAAAGGGGGTAGTCCAGAGGAAAAATTAAGAGACGGATCTTGTAAAAAAAGAACAGCATATTCTAAGCATCGTGGTGAAATTTGTAATTCAATTCTTACTTACCGTTTCCAAGATGATGCTAATTTGAAGTTGAAACATTTGGTAGCAAAAGTGAACTCTAAGCAAACAGGTGTGATGTCATAGAAGCACACTCGCAAATCTATGTTTTTTTTTTAAATTTTATGAAAAATTCCAGCAATGTTTAAAAGAAAATATTTGTATTGGCTATAACTTTGTAGCCCGAGCAATTGAAAATGAATATATCCATACATCTTGATTACCGCATAGATGAAGCTGGATCTAGAATTGCTATCCTCATCGAGTTGTGGTTTTCCCCCCTTTTCAGTGCACAGGTAACGGCAATGAAAAAGGAACAGACACAAGATGAAGTCGCCCACAACGACAGACTGGATCACGCGGAGTCCGTACGTCGTCAAATAAGAGAGAAGGAACAGCTGAGGATCGCGGACAGGACTGCCTTTTTCGAAGAAGGGGTGCGGATCAACGAGGAAGCTCGCGCCAGGAGAGCCAAGCTGGACGACATCAAGAGGAAGAAACTGACTGAACTCAGGTAAGGAAAGAGGGGATAGCTCATGAATGGAGGAGTAAACGTCGCTTTTTTAAAATTTTTTATAAGACGGTTCTTTTTTTGGTTGATATCAGCTACACATCCAAGATTTCTCAAAAGTAGAGGGGCCCGGGTGACAAGCAGATCTTTGGTATATAGTAAAATTTGTACCGAAAAAGCTGTACATAAGAAGCTATAAGAGAATTGAACTTGCAGTTGCAAGGACTTCAAAGCAAAGTACCGTGCCTTATGTTTGCGGCTAAAAAAAAATGTTCAAATGTTCCTGAGAGCAAACTTTGCAAATTTGCGTGAACCACTTTCAATTTTGCAATATGGTGATTCAAAACTTAAGTTCAACACTGGTGTGCTGGCTAAAAATTGATTTGAAAAAGGTTTAATTAATTAATACATGTTCTACTTCATTCAGTGGATATTGAATCCTGACAGGCAAGATTTGAAGTCTTAAAACTTTTTAGCATTGTGGAGTGATTATCTATCTGGCAACACCAGCACATGCATTATTTTCATACAGATAAGTACAAGGTTCCCGTCACCCAGTATGTATTTGTATGTGTGTGTAGATGGGTGTGTGTGTAAATGCATTAACTCACCATGCATAACATGAATGAACATCTAAGTACATAGATGCGCTGCTGTAAGTCCATGAAAAGTGTAACGTGACAGTCGAGGAAGCTGCATGTGGACCAGTGCATGGCACAGTATATTCTGATCTAACATTTCATTACAAGACACTACCCCCTTTAATAATTTGTCAATTTATTATTATTTTATTATAATCATGTTCCACACCCTGGAAGCTGCAACTGTATGGTGTCAGCCTTCATGCACAATTAAATTTTCTTCAAATATCTAGTTTTAACATTTTTTTTTACTATTTTCTTATTATTCACAGGGATAATGGTGTACCAGAAAAATATTGCAAGGAAGTTGAAAGGAGAATCAATGCCCCACCTGTTCCACCAGTTAGTTAATTGATCAGTTCATCCCACCTCTGACACCAACCAAGTCATTCAGTGGAATATTCAAACACTTATTGAAGTTGTTGAACACTGGATATTTATAATTTGATTTCACGATAAACACACAAATGAGTGAACTTTCAAAACTGAAAAAATAAAATCGGCTCGTAAATTTGGTACTTAAAATCATATTTTGATATTTGTCATTTTTTTCCCCTCCAAAAGTAAAATGTATGCCTTGTATTCTTATTCCGTCCCATCAATGAATGCCTTATCAAATATCATTTCAATTTCCATCATTTCCAAAAATAATTTTGTTTTCTCAATTAATTGTAATAGAAACAAAATTAATATGCATCTTTATTATCATCTACTGCAGTATTACTACCAATATGGTTTCTGAAATGCCAAGTAAGGGGTGATCATTGTCAGTTCTTACACAATTGTAGTGTCACATTACTTTGGTTGCTACAGAAAGGTCAACGATGTTATGTTATTATATTATAATGTAATATAATATTATATAATATAATATTATATTATTATTAAGAGATATGGAAAGAAACTCCCGACACAGAGATAATTTGTACCATTTTTTTTTCAGCTTTATTCTTTTGGTACTATTTGATGTGTACTCTACAAAAAGTCAAAATAAGAGAATGAATTTGGAATGAAAGTGAGGGCAGCAGACTGAGGCTAATTTAAAGTGTAAGTGGGAGCCTCTGTCTCCACATGTGTTCTTTAATAAGCAAAGTCCAGTATTTCATTTCTGAGCAGGCCGGAGCAATGAATTCTCTATGACTCAATTTCTTGCAGAGGTTGCTAGGAGGAACACATGGTTTTTTGGAATGTTTACTAAAGGTCCTTAGGAAAAGGGGGTAGATAATAAAAAGATCCTTGTCTCATATGAAACATTTCTTCCAAGATGGAATTACACCAAAGTAGGTTTTTTTTTTACACAAAATATGTTTCTTTTCCTTTTTCAAATGATTGTACATGCAGGCAGTCTTGTAACTAGCCTTTTGCAACTTTTTTGATTGATGGAGGGGGAGGTGGGGGTGGAGAAACTTGAGTTGTGAGGGAGCTATGACTCTTCCTCCCTTCTCCCCCTCCCAGCTAGGGTTCTATTCTGAATTGTTTGCATTTACAAGACTTTCAACTTTTTGTGAATATCTTTTTTCAAAGGCCAATTTTTTCCGTTTCTTCGATTTATCGTCTTTGAGATAAAAACGTTGGTAAGATTATTCCATTTTTAATAATCTAATTGGTATTCGAGATTGTAAATACATCAGATTCGTTATTTGTTTTGTTGAATAAACACCTTGCTTAATTATCAATATCACTGTTATACATATGTGTCTATTTTTGTGCTTCTTGTTTGCAAATTAATTACAGCAGGTTATTTGAAAGCCTTTACACAAATTATGGGTTCAACGTTAAAGGATTGGTTCAGGTGTCTGACATGTCTATCTTGTATGAAAGAGCTCTAAGGCAAACAGAACAGTGAAGAAACTACCATGATAGCATGCTCTGTTTAGGAGATATCACGCTTTGAAGATATAAAAATTACTTTGAAAATGACTGGTGTAGAAAGACTAACTGTGAGGGTGTGATGTCACATCCTCACTTTCTTAACATGTGTGAATATATTTCAATAAAAATTAATTAAATTTTTTTCACAAATCTAACAAAATATAATCAAAAATTCTTCAGATGTTAAATCTCTGATACTTCCCTTGACAAATATGAGATCCACATGACATATCTTTTGGAATTGTAAGTCATAAAATCTCACAAAACATTTTAATAAAATAACAAAGACAGAAATGTGAGGATGTGACATCACAGCTAGTCTGATTTCAGCAGTTTCTACACAATCAGATAGAACTTTAAACTTGAATATCTCCATAACGGAATAAGAAATTGAACAGTTTCTTCATCATTGCGTTTCTTTTATTGTCTTCTTTCATATAAGATAAACATGTATGACACCTGAACTAATCCTTTAATTTGTTACATTGTCTAGCTGTCCCTGTTCTGCACAGACCCGACAAGTTTATGACGATGTGTTTGAAGAAGGAAGTTGTTTTGAAACTTTTTTTTTTATTTTGAAAGAGATTTGATACTCTATATAATACATTCATGATAATATAATATAACTTATGTGTATGCATATAAACTTGATTTGGCAGCAAATACAACTTTTTGTAGAAATGTTAGTTTCCTCTGTGAATAGGTGAGTTGAATATTATAAATAAAATTCAAAACCATTGTTCAGCTGAATTGCTGTGATGATATCATTCATTTAGCTAGTGCCAGATGCAAGCACAAAACTTGACCACCAATTTTAAAGATTTTCCATCTTTGCATCATACAAAATCTTAGCCTCATACAAAATGCTATGAAGGTTTTGACCTGTAGTTGCAGAAAATTCCAAGAATTTTTATTAAGTTATCAACTTCAGCCTCTAAAATACCCCTTTAAAATTACTATGAATACAATGCATATATTATTAGATGAATTATCAACCTGAATGAAGTCATCTATATCAATCCAGTCAATAGTTATTATTACCTTGTCTCTCCACATACTGCTGAAGATCTTTTCGGCCTGCCTTTCCCAAAGCTGTAGCAAGCATTATGTAGGTGGCAAATGCACTATGTCTTTCTCTCCATTATGAAGCATAAAGTATTTTGCCTCTTGCTGCCACCGGCGATTATCTTCCTTTAAATTATCAAGATCAGCATCGCTAATATACAAATACCTGGCAAGGCTTTGCCATTCTGAAGCCAGTTTTGTTGCTAAAGGCTAACAAAGATGAATTGAAATTATATCAGCTTCCTCAAAACTTAAAAAACTCTCCCTTTGAAACATAAATGTCTAACACTAAGGACAAAGCTGTGGTCGGAAAGGAACCTAAATGAATTAGTATACTAGTAATGGCCTATGTTCTAGCTGAAAGAAATGAACTCATATGACAAAATAAAATCAGATGCCGGGCTTCTAATATTTATACAGAAAGTACATGCTTGATTGTCTAAGAACCCCAAAAAAATGCTACGGCTTATCACCTTTGTGGAACATTATACATAACGTTCGTAATGTACACTTCGAACAGTATTATATCTCTGTATAATCTTCAACTTCCCTTACAACTTAACTTATAGACAGAAAAACTCTTAGCAAACTGCAAAAAGCCTGTGTATGTATACATGTATATGTTGGAAGGTCTGTCGTTTTCATCCTAGCAGGATCTTCCTCAGAAGACCTGGGGATGGTATATATATGGTAAATAAACCTATACCAACTATGTTATCTGCAAGGTTATACACATGTATGATCCTTTCTACGCCCACCCCTTCCTCCCATGCAGCTTCCAAAGATGCATGTAGACCTAGCTTCCCATGCTAAACGATGAACAATGTAGTGCCATTCACATTCGGCAACATCCAAGCCACAATCTTTGGTAACATCTAAAATGGTGTTGTGGCTCCCCCCCCCCCCCTCCCCTTCAGAAAATATACAGCGATTCAATATTGAATGGACCAGCTAAATTCATCAAATATTGCAAATTAAGTGACTTGCTTGGGGGAAACATTTAACAATTTGTTGAATTTTGTACTGTTCATAACTCGCAAACATGATAAACTTTGAAGTTATTGTGGTTGTACGTGTGACAAAAAAATCAAGGATCGATCGTTTGAGAACGGGAAATCCCCTTGTAATATCCATAGCAACATGTGTACGCGTTTTACATCGTACGCGCGTCGGTGACAGAATGCACAGCTAGCTGCTAGTGCACTGGTGCAGTGCTAACAGGTGCTATGGGAAAGATTCAAACTGACACTAAAGTTACTAGCTTTTGTAAGTTCTGACCACCTAGCTCGCAAAGTTTACATCAAGGTGTTATGTTATGACATAACAGAGCAAACCAGATTTACGTGTATTTGGACGGCGTATTGTAAGCCCGACTAATGGGTTCGTATGCTACCATATTTACCGTTTTGAATGTACTTTACCTTACGTCTGTCAACTTCATGCAAAAACCTAATGTACCTAGCTTAGGCTACAGTAGGACTTTTACTAAATTAGCCTAGGACCAGACATAACTTTGATCTGTTGTCTTTACATAGCATAACTTAGACCTAGGCTAGGCCTACCACAGACTCGACTTGAATCTTTCAAGGATGACTAACCTTAGTCTAGCCTAAGCAGTTACTGTATTGCTGCATACCACTAACACTATCTGCTGCATCCGCAGTATTTACTATGTGGCAGTTGTAAATAAGCAGTCAAAGTCAGGCCAATCCAAATTTTACTTGTAAACATGACATCCGCTAAGTTGCATATAGGCCTTGGCTGTTGCTGATGATAAGCTCAGGCTCAGACTACAATTAGGAATACCTTTACGGTGCAACCCTCAATGGCCGATGAATACCTAGGACCCTAGAATAGAACTATGGCAAAGCTAAGCATGGAAAACTTCTAAAGTTCTAGGTGGAACCAAATCCATTTAATTTGGGGTCACACTTGGCTGTCAAGAAAGTCTGACAAAACTATTTTAGTATCTTTCTCAGTTTCTGTAGCCTATAATGTTAAGAAGTAGATCAAAGTACTGACTTGACGTTACATCTAGGCTGCATATATGGATGTATATTGAATTTGAAATGTATCAAGGCTTAGGCTTTCCTATAAGGTTTAAAGTTATCCAAGTCTGGAAGTGGCTGATAAATCTTGAATATTCCTCTGTGTCAAATAGCTATAGGCCTAGGCCTACATTTTTTAGAGGGGGGGGGGGGACACAAGAAAAAAGATATCATAATTCATTCTTAGCCTGTGAGTCATAAACTGGAAATCATCAATAAATACAACATTACAAACAATAATCAAATGTGGACTGTAATTTATTGTACAGGTACTGCACAATACTGTTTGTTATGTTGTACGGCATATGTATTGCATGCTTTATTGACAGGCATGCCTTATATTGATGGAGAGGAATTACTTCCATGATGACAACTCTAGAGGTGAAAGGCCACTATGGAATTCTTCCAGGCCTGATGAGGAATCAGTGTTAAGGAATCATAGATTGAGATACGGGTAAGTTGCTATAGGAACTAACTTAGGCAACTGTATAGAGGCTATTCATTGGCTGTCGGTGAAATGACCATTTTTGTGAGAGGAGGGGGGGGGGGGTTAAGATGTTATGTTGTCAGGGGAGGCCGCTTGGTTTTATTGCTTAAATTCTGTTTGACAAATTCAGGTAAAATGAAGGGTGCTAAGATGCAAAACTGTGCTATAATAATATTGCAACTTTTGAAACACAGTTTAGGTCGTTCTGTATGTACACACTGTAGTGTCGTGTGCTAGGAATTTTGTGGTCTGATCGAGACACAGAAAGAGGGTTAAATATTTGAAAATGTCTGTTCCTATTATGATTGTGTATCTACTCAGCCTTCTGTATTCTTTGCCATTACATGTATGTAAGCACTGGTCCATCTTTGCAACTTTTAGCACTGTGTAGCACTGGAAACAAAAACATGCAATATAAATTGGTTTATGCACTATATATTGAATCTGCTGTTCCCTAGACATACAATGCTTTAGTTTAAATTGTTGCTGTCAGTGAATGATGTATATTATATATTATTTAATGTGATATGGTCCAGTTTGGAGATGGGGGGGGGGGGTGGTGGAGGGGGTGTAGGCTACATGTGGTGCCATGTACTACCATAAATTTATGAAATGCCAAAAGACTTTGTGTAACTATGGCATATATATATGTCTACTTCAAAATGGAAAATTTTTTCTAAAGAGAAAATTATTCTTCTGTTTATTAAAGTTAAGTAAAAGTAACACAGAAGATATAATTTGGGATTATAATTCATTTGAAACCCCCTGTGAACAATATACAGGTATTTAGCTCATTAATTTAATGTTTGTCTATCATCTGTGACAAATAAATTGCTTTTTTGATAAGTTAAAACTTAGAACTAAAATCTTTCTTAGGGGGATTAAGATGATGTTATTTCCAGTATTTGTATGATGTTATGCCAATCTATTTAATACTGTAACTGTCCCAAAAAAATTCCACTTATTTATTTGACAATATATATATTTAGTTGAAAACTTTCCCTAAACTCAGCATTTAGAAATGGCACTGTATGTATGTATACATGTACAGTAAATCTCACTCGATCAAGCTGTTAGCTTTCTTTATTAATTATGAAAGTTAATTAAGTTCCTTCAGATTGCAAACACTTCAAGTTGACAAATTTCGACCAGCAAACAGTCTCTATAGAGACATAAGATAGAGAGCTTTAATAAAGAAATTGTTCAGCTTTGCTCAAATTATACCATATATTAGACAAATCTTGATTGATTTCATTGATTTTTCAATCATGTGTTCACAACTGTTATTGATTGATACCATGATAGTAGAATTTTGATCGCCGGTTCTTCATGAATTGTCACGGAAAGGTTTTAATAATGGGAGTTTTGGTTTATTTTGATTAGAGTCGTTGCATTGAAATTAACTTGATCACTTTTCACTTCATGAGTACAATCAATTATTTGACAGGTGATAAAATGACAATGAAATAACAATTAGAAACAAAATGTCATAAATTTGCTGTCATAGACTTTACTGGAACCATTGTAGGGGGGGGGGAAGGGGTATGATGTGGGGTGAGGAGGCACTGGAGGGAGGTAAGTGGAGGGTTTGTGGTGTCTGCATCTTCACTTAAGAATCATTAACTGAATGCCATTTTAAGTTGATTAAAGAACCAACTAAGCACTGTACTGTACAATGCCATTGATATCATTTAAAACAATACATTTACGTTACAAAATACAATAGCCAGCCATATTCCACAAATTAGACATATATGCCATGCAGTAGACTGACTTATCATTAAGTATCGAATCACTGTATATTTGTGAGTGATACAACTGGCTTAATTGGTTAGAATTATTAAACGTAACAATAAAAAAATAAAAAGACAAGATAAGTCATAAAATTGAAGCTTTTAACTTACGTTATGATTTTCTTGTCAATGCAGATATCCATTTGGTGCTTTTTAAACACTTTTTGGGGGAGACTGTGAAAATAAGGATAAAAAGCTATTTTGTCAAGTTTTGATCAAATAAAGCCGATTCCCTGAAAATGAAGCAAGTTTGAAAAGGCCTGGTCCTTACTGATTATGGATACTTGGACATTATTACGGTTGAATTGTATCAAAAAACTGAAAAACTTGTGTATTATTCCTAACACATGCAGTTATCGGGTAATTTGAAGAAGAAAAAAATTATGCACTTTTGGTTGCTTGGCAACCATGATTAATCAACAATCAATGACTATTAAACCTGACTGTATTAAATTTCGATACTTATAAATTTTGTTTTAAATGTGTAGACAGTTCTGTTAATGGTAGACAGTTCTGTTAATATATCACTCGTTTTTAAAAGGTCCATATTTCACTTAAAATTATGGCCAGGGCAATACTGTATTTGAGTGAAAAACTTACTAAACGATATGTGTTGCTTAGCAACAAACAGTTACCTGTGCAGTGGTGATAACGTTCATGTAATTTTGGTTTTCCAATAATGTATAATATTACCATGAATGCAGTTTATATAGTATTAATTGATATCTGTTGCTTAGCAACAACTGGACAGTGGTGATAACGTTCATGTAATTTGGTTTTCCAATAATGTACAATATTACCATGAATGGAGTATAGTACATGGGAACTCTGTTTAAGTCAAGCCTATATACTATCACTTTACATGCAGATATTGTAGTACACATGAGTTTAGGGTGGGGGGGGGGAGGGGGAGGGAATGGCCAACTTTAAGTTTGTAAGGTGTGTACACTGATAAATTACAGAACTGTTAATCCTTGGTACGGTAGTTTGAAAAGATGCCGCTCTCAGTGCAATAGACTGCACAGATGTTGTTGGCTCGGGAGCTTCCTAACGATGTATTCAGGTGGCAAACAATGCAACAATTAATTATTTGAAAACGGAAGATATACTACATTCAGTGTATAGTTGGAAACCCCTAGATATCATGATATCCAGAACCCTATTCTAAAAATATGCTTGATTGGATGGAGTTTTATTTTAACTGTCTAAATCCTCAGTTTATTTGCACTTTCCATAAATCGTCTGTGAATGTCATTAACCGCAAATATTCATTGAGAAGCTTAAAGTCATTGAAGACTCGCCCCAAACCGCGTGCCGCTCTCTGAAAAAGGTAATTTTAAGTTGCTTGCAAATGACGATTTCTTCTTGTCGCTACAAAATGCAGACAGTAATGAAACGTGATGCCTTGTTATCTTTTATCTAGACCTGATATGTCCATCGCTGCTATGTACACTGTGTTGTGGGTATTGACCGTAGCTGTATATATATTGACTGTACACTAGTGTATAATTACCGACTGTAGCAAGCTGTGTGTGTATTTTCTGGGATCGATGGTGGTGTCTAACACTTCTGTTACACCTCATTCGAAACTAGGTTAGATTACCGACATGAGACATTTATTTGTGCGGGAGTCTTCACACCCTTTAAGTACATTCTTATTAGTCGATTTTGAATACTTGAAACCTGATACATTTGTTTGAATGATTGCTTATAAGCATTACTGGTACTCTGTATTTAGATTTTAATAGTTGATGACAGCATCCATTTTGTTGTTGCTAGGATACTCAGCAAATTTACAAAATATGGCAACATTTGAATATCAATTCATGAAGATCTTCAAAATAATCCTACGCAAGGATGTGGTTTTTTGCCTAAAGATTCAGGACAAATTTTCAGCGAGTTTGCTATTTCAAGCGACCAACTTCCACCACCTGAGAAGCTCCTTTTAAATATTGACTAATTAATACAGTGTGATATCATATTTCATATCAAAATTCTGATTAATTTTGGCATCATGCAACCTTTGCTCTTTTTGCGAAGAGGCAAGTTAATTGACTCGCCCATATTTCCGTCACAGTTTAAATACATTCAGTGTACTTCACGTATCAAGTTGATCAAACATACGATAATTATGTCGTAAACTAAACGGAATTGAGCAGTGAGGCGACTATATGTAGGTGAAAGGGTTTAATGAATATATAAATCTTTTATTTAAAATTGTTTATTGGTGATGCGTTTTCTTTAGTGTGAAGTAAATTAAACATAGTACACTATAGGCCTACAGTACTAGTGTACCCAGCAAGTTGGTGTGTATAAGATTCAATAACACTGTATGTGTAATGATAACTATAAGCTAGCTTCAAGCATAAAACAAACATAAGATGTAATATTCCAACATGTTTAATCTAGAGCTCTGAGTTGAGTGTGAGAGCCAGTCGTATGTGATGATTTATTGATATGATATTTCACAGGCGAAATTTATCTTTGGGATATATATGGAAAGTAATATGAACCCTTGATACATTAATTCATGAGCTGGAACAATAGGACTTCAGAACCAGTCATATGTAAGGATTTATTGATATGATATTTCACAAGCGAAATTTATTTTTGGGGTATGAAAAGTAATATGAACACTTGTTACATCAATTCATGAGCTGGAACTATGGGACTTAAGAACCAGTCGTATGTAAGGATTTATTGATATGATATTTCACAAGCGAAATTTATCTTTGGGATTTTGAAAGTAATATGAACACTTGTTACATTAATTCATGACTTGAAACAATGCCAGGACTTTGCAGAACGGAGTGATGCTGTGATTGGTCATGAGGAGGCGATGTCTGGTCATCTCATGTGTGAATGTCCACTATTCATTTTCGGCTTACATCTGACATTCATATTTCTGTGTATATATTCAAATGACTCCACGTATGTGGAAATACTGTACATCATCGACAGAACAAACTGACTGGGAAATAAGACATACTGTAACTGAAAGATAGCAAAGAGAATTGGTAACTGATTTTAACCCCCAGAAATTTGTACTCTGTTTAGATTGAATCAAAATATATATACGACTGGTACAAATGTCGGAAGTGAGGTGTACAGTATCTATGGTATAACTGTATGTCAGTACTATTGCAAGACCTGTATACTACAGTACTGCAAAAAATGGAAAAGAACAGATATTTTGGTATACATAGTGTATTCACGAGGAACACTCAGAAGTTTAAATTCCAAGTTTCATTTATGGACTTGATTTTTTTATTAATATCTAATGTAGACCAGGCTGAAGTTCCTCTCAAAATCATTTCTAGCTTGAGTAAAATTTTCAGTTGAAGTTCCCGGAATTTAAAAAATTGACAAAAGGACATTTTGTGCTCACATCGGTATATATTTTGTACTTTGGTTGTCTCCTTTAGGTCAGAAGGGCCCAAGGTCCGTAAAGACATGACCAGGCCGTTCCCAGAGCTCAGGGGTGCTTATTATCCTAAGGTGCCCCCTCTAGCTCCATCTGGTGGGGACAGATACGGAGAGGGTCGTGGCTCAGACCCTCGGAGAGGATTCAGCTTGCCTCCGGAAGGCAGGTACGGTCTACGGTATAGTGATGATGTCGGGTCAAAGTTCATCCCCCCAAACCTGACAGGTCGTCAGGACAGATCTCGGACTGAATATAAGAATGATGACCTGGAGTCATTCGGTGACATTTCCAGGAATAATTTATACTTAATTGAGCCACAATTGAGAGATCTCCATCACCGACCAACAAGGTTACCAAGGGAACGATCGTCGTCTGCCAACCGTGACGGTCAGAGGGACCGTGCGACTTTCGACGATCAGAGACCTCGTTCCCATGATGCACTGCCCAGTCTCCTAGGTAGGAGTCAATTTGACGAGCCGTATCGACCCCCGGGCGGGGAATCACCGTGGGGTGACGCGGAACTTTGGAGTACGCAGCATATGAAACGTCATAGCTCGCTTCCGAGTCTGGGTCTCCATGGCAATCGACTCGACCCGGGTCTATCAAAACCGTACGACGGTTACCGTGGAGATTTCCCAGCAGATGGCAGACTGCGAGGTCATTACAGAGGACTGTGGGGGGAATCCTCACACCAGGTATGCAAACTATGAATTAATGGTTACCGAGGAGAGTAATTAATGGCTACCGAGGAGAGTAAAAGGGAATATAAACCGTCAACAAACTTTAACAAAGTGCTTTTATATCTACTGCAAACTGCCTGTGTTGGAAGATATGTTAAAGTTATTTAGTTCTAGCAGGATCTTCTGAATAGCCTCTGAAAAAGTTCCTGCTACGAATTATGGAAACATCCATTACTAAGATCTACCTAAGATATGATATTCATAGTAAGTACCACACTTCTTGCTATACCCCACAAATCCATAGAGTACATGATACATAATGTGCCATTTGCATTGACTTTGGTACTGTCCTGATGGTAGTGTACTGACGTACTGTACCGTCCTCAATCGTCCACAGAGAAAGATATAAAAATAAGTGACTCGATTCAATATAAAGCATCCGACTGTTCCTTTACTCCACCAAAAATTCAAACCAACGTCGAATAAATTTCAAAATTTTGCATCTATAGCAGTTTTTTATGGGCCCTCCATCTGAACTTTGTCTCTTATAAATAAAATAATGTTCCTGTGTACAAAAATCGTTGTGCTCTTGTATCTAGCAACTTGCCTATTTTGCATAGCAGTTTGCATAGCAGTTTGCATAGCACTTTGCAATGCGATACTGCATAAATTATTCCCCGAACTATGAATGATGAAATTATGCATTGAAGGAAATGTTGGCAATCAGGTAAATTTGAAATGTATAGTTCTCAAACACTGTTTATTCAAATAATTTCATCATGCAGTCTTTGACTGTCACCAAGTTAAACCATTTTACTGTGGGATAATACAGCAAGGGCAGGTGGCCTACCTTTCATGCGTGCATGTTTTGAATTTAGAAGTTTGTAACATCTTCATATGGTCTCAGATGTGACCATTTTACAGAGAGAGAGAGAGAGTTGATATATGTAGTTGCCCAGGATAGAACTGGAGCAGATAAATGTCAGATTCGGTCTTCTAATTGTTCCATTGTAAACCATGGGTGATTTATATTATATTATATATTATATTATAAATTATATTAATAATTAGCTTCTTTAGTCAACCCAGCAGCAATTTGACAGATAATTTGGATTCCAGCATGACTACGTCCATCCAATATGTAATTAACATATATATACATGCCCAGTTTCATTTTACTCCCTGCTCTCCCTTCTTTCCCTCAACTCTAAGGATATCTTGGGTCTGAGATTCCTGGCCGATCCAAGGAATGCGGAGTCATTTATCGAGAGATTCGTCGAGTCTTGCATCAAGGAGAGTTTGATCTTAGAAGTGGCTGCAGAGGTCCTCGTTGAATCCAGGGATCTGCAGGTTAGAAAGACTTCATATAAACTGATAGATTAAGAAACGTGATCATACAGAGTTGTTATGTAACGTCCTGGTATAAGGTGAGATATTCCTTATTGATATTATATATCAAAAATGTAATAATTTTCAAATGCATAAACAATTGAACTACAGAAAAGTGACTGTTCAGTTTCTACTTGCTCGTTTGCTATATATCACATCATATCTTTTACCCGCCACTATAATGTAAGAAATTGGGGGCAGGGGGGTCGGGTGGGGGATACATGGTCAGATGGTATGGAAGGTACTGTGGCTTGTGACTAGCACCCCCCTCTCCCACCACTGCCCTCCCCACCTTCCCCCTTCTAGCAACAAATTGTTCTATAGCACACACCACTAACTAAGTGGCTCATTTGGTAGAATGCAGGAGTTGTATCCCTGAGGTCACAGGTTCGAATCCCAACCTGCCCAAAAAAGATTTTGCTCTGCTATATATCTTTGCCCTTATATAGCATACAATTTCACCAATTTGCATAGCATTTTACAATGCGACGCCAAATCAATTATTCTTCGTCCATATTGCTCGATAGCATCTGATCTATTGCCGTAATAAAGTGCGTTGATTCATAATGCCCGATTTATGGCTCTTGAAGGCAAAGTTTGATTCATTGAGCTAGAAAAACTTGAACAGGCAGCTGATGATACCCTGGCTTTTTTTTTGTGAGATTGAGTACAATTTAAGTGCTTTCAAGTTTCATGCTAAATATTCTTTGTGTGGTGATAAGTATAGTTCAAAGTCTGATATTTCTTGTAGGTGAGTGCTCGCTTGTCATAAGATGTAGAGTATTTAACAGCCTCAAACAAGTATCCATGTACTATTTTATAATCTCATCGACACCACTCATCACCCAAACCCTGTTGAAGCCACATTTGGAGGGGAATTTAATAGTTCGAAAAAATTAAGATGACAAAATGTTTTACAAAGAGAGATGGGTTGAATGGGAGGGTATTAAAAGTAGGAAATTGGAGGACATTAATACTTAGGGAAATTTGTGGGTAATTATCTGGTCACGTACAGTGTAAGCCCAGTGTAATGACAGACTTGATTTGATTATCTTAAATAAAGAATCATTTTACAACCAAATCGTTAGAAGTAAATAGTAAAAAAGATATTATTTCATATAATCACATAAAGTTCGTGCTAACCAAATCGATAGAAGTAAATAGAAAAAAATATAATATTTCATATATTTTTATAATTTCAGGATGTCGTTGACCGGACCTCTTACCCTGTGATTCTAGCAGCCAAAGATGTCCTCCATGATTGCATCAATGAAGAACTGGTGGCCATCGCTGGAGAGGAGAGGCAGAACGCTGCCATCAGGTGAAGATTTACGTCTGACGGGTCCAAATATAACTAGGTTTAAATACACAATAAATGAAGCCTCAGTGTGGGTGGTGGGAATGGGGGGAGGGGAGGGGAGGTTGGGGTGGTGTAGTGGGACAACCACAAGATTAGTGGTATGATTTATTTGTAAATTAACGGCACCCATTATCTGGGTATTTAATTCGATCCTCTTTCTATAATGCCTGTCTTCCACTCAACATATGCACTATTCCTATCTAGCTACAGTAACCTACATGATTGGAACGTTTTAGCACTGCCCCCTCACTACATGCCCCCCTCTCCTCCTCATCCCTTCCAAATCTACCATTCAAAAAAGCAGCTATGTGTGCTCAAGCTACGAATTATTGCACAGATCTCTGTTTATCTTTGGTGATCGTTTCCTGACCAATAAAGGGAAGGAGCAGGGTGAAAATGTTCCAATCATGTATGTTTAGGTAGATAGGAAAGTGCATACGTTGACTGGGAGACAGGTTAATATAACATCGCTCATAAATCCCCAAACCCGTACGTTTTGGGGATAAATGAGAAACGATATCATATTAAAACTAATTTCTTGATACTTTTCCCCATTACGAGGCGGACATTCGGCCATAAATTCATCATCACTTTTATGGATGAACAGCTAATAGTGATTGAAACTTCCTCAATGTTTGCGTTTAAACAGTTTCTTATAATAGCATCATTTCAGAGAAACCAGAATGATTGTCAATTCATCAGAATGATTGGCACCAGAATGATTGTCAAGCACAATCTTAACTTTTGCAAATATTATGTTGCCATGGAAACACATTTTCATTCTGGAAAAATTGTTTGTCTTGTTAAGCTACCATGGAGTTTGCGCTTTATAAAAGTATGTATGTATGTGTGTATTTGTGTGTATGTGTATGTATGTATGTGTATGTATGTATGTTTGACCTTAGATATAATTGTAATATATGGTATTAGACAGTATACACTGAAATAGTAATTTATATATTTGGGCAATTACACAGTAAACCAACACGAAATGATAACATAGAGGTTTTCCACCCCTAAAATTGATATTTCCAATGTTCTGTAATGTTCAATATTACTCATTTGAAGCAAAGAGCTAGAGTAAAAAGTTTCAACTTCCTACTTGAATTTTGAAAAAATGGCCCATTAGAATCCTATAGGAAAATAACGGTTGAACATTGACATACGGCAAGAAAATACAACGGTTGCAAAACATTGACATACATCACATAGATGGCAATTTTTCATAAAGTTTGAAACATACTTAGTCTTTGACCTTTTCCTATGATGGCATACAGTCATGTCTAACTCACAACCAAATTAGAGTAATATATGATGTATATATCACGCTCAGTACAGCATGAAATAGATAACGGGCGAACATGTAAAAAATGTTACAACCGTTATAAATTTACGTTAAAAAATGGCATAACTCAAAAGATTTGAAATGTATATGATCCATGTTACTGCACTCAGAATCTTAGCCAGTAGTGGTTTATATAAACACTGAAAACATCATTTTTTGGTGCACATGGGGCACAGGTGGCAAATTTTAAGAAGTTTGACATACAAAAATGTAACTCATGTGTATGTCAATCTTTTTCAAACGTACCACTATACCCCCATGTGCATCATCAAATGAAGTTTCCATGGTTTTTATAAACTATTTCATGGTAGGAATCTGTATACACAAAAGGAACTACATGCACTGTATACTTTTTGAGTTTTGCAATTTTTTGTGGTACATTTATAACGGTTGTAACACATTGACATACTGTTCGACCGTTACCTATTTCATGCGCTACTAAGCCTGATATGCATCACCTATTGCTCTTGTTTGGTTGTGTGGCAGGTATGACTATATGCCATCATAGGAAAATGTCCAAGACTATATATGTTTTAAACTTTATGAAAAATTGCCTGCCATGTGATGTATGTCAATGTGTTACAACCGTTATATATTTCTGGTGTATGTCAATGTTCGCCCGTTATTTTTCCCATAGGATTCCAATGGACCAAAATTTCAAAATTCAAGTAGGATGTTGAAACTTTCTATGCTATCTCTCTGCTTCAAATAACTAACACTCATCCTAATAGAACAAAGAAAATACCAATTTCAATACTGAAAACTGCATGTGTTGATTTTCGTGTTGGTTTACTGTGTAAAGGCCCATTTGTAAAAATATGGTAATTTCAGCTTATGCAAAACAATTATCTCGCTACCACTATAGGCAGTAGGCTATATAGACATATGCTGCTTGTCTCAGCTAATAATGACAGTAGTCTCCTTTCTGTTTGCTGGGAAGTTCTCTTCATAGAATGGTTTCATGCTAAATAGAATATATCATATGGGTATAGTAAATATTGAGGTGCCATGGTAACAATGTTCCATTCTTGGCCCAAAATTTCGTGGCTTATTTACCTGTATACATCTATATGACAATAGATACTGGAAGGACATTGCCACCAGAGCAGAACTAATGGAACCAGTCAGGGACACGGTCGTCATGGAGACAGTAGAGGATGAATTGAAATTGGTGGCAGCAGACGCTGTCAGTGAATTGGTGAATGATTACTTCAGAGAGAAAGAGGTGGTAATCGCCTTTGGGGTTCTGTATGAAGAAGTATCTGATCACTTAATCTATGGAGTGGTAAGTTACATGTAAAATAGAGTTAATCCTATACCCCCTTGCTGTGAAAAACCTGTTAATTTTTTTTTCCTCTAATATTTGTTTCAAAGTCTCAGTAGAGAAGTTTAGTTCACCAGGTCTTCTCTTAAAGGGTGTGAAGACTCGCGCAAAAAGAAACGTCTAATGCCTGTAATCTGACCTTGTTTCGAATGAGGTGTAACAGAAGTGTTAGACACCACCATCGATCCCAGAAAATACACACACAGCTTGCTACCGTCGGTAATTAGACACTAGTGTACAGTCAGTACATACTGTACAGCTGCGGTCAATACCCACAGCACAGTGTACAAACGATATAGCGATGGACATCTCGGGTCCAGCTAAAGATAACAAGGTTTCACGTTTCACTACTGTCTGCATTTTGTAGCAACAAGAGAAAAACTTCACTTGCAAGCAGCGGAAAGTTAACTTTTGGAAGGTGGCGGCACGCCGTTTGGGGCGAGTCTTCAATGCCTTTAATCTGTGTCCAATCATTTTAATGCAAGTTTCCTGATAACAGTAATAGCACTTTGCCTCCTATGACCCACTCCTAGTTCACCAGAGCTTTCTTCTGAATCGTCCATTTTAAAAGATAACCTTTGACACGTATTTACATCTAAGAATATCTCGTTGCTTTAATATTCTACACTGTAAATCCTTATGAGTGAATGACATGGTTGATGCCCACAATGGATTTTTACAAATCTTTCCTGGTTCTCACTTTAATTCTTGATTTTTTCAAAAATTCATGAATGGTCGCAAGAACCTGAATGGTCATATTTATATGGTGACATATACGTTTTGCATGTATATGCCCACTGCTGAAAGAAATAAAGAAGAAAAATTGGAATATTGACTTGTTCACATTTTAATTGAACGACCTTGTGTTGCATTGCAAGTAGTACAAGCTACTTCTTTATACACAACTTTGACCTTTTGCATAAAAATATTTTAATAAAAAGACTTTCCTGATTTCTGTTCATTAGGTTAATGAATCCCTCCTTGACCTATCATTGGACGATCTGTTTGAGGAATTAATCGACAAGGAAGCTCGAGAGATTGCGGGCGTCTTCGTCACTGACATGTACGCTACAGGGCGCCCTCGACTCCCTTCGAGCGATCGGGCAGCAGAGAGTGAATACAGGGAGGTATGTACAATCTGTGTGATCCTCATTCTCAGGAAAGCCCAGGTATTTCCCAATGTCAAACAATTCTCAATTGTTGACTTTCTTCCCAATCAGCTTCAGAGGCCATTCAGCGGACAACTTGTCGTTAACATCAAATTCATATTGCATTCATCGTAACTGAAATATTCCCATATAGGTAAAATTTTGGCCAACTTCCATCGCATTGGAGATTTTGAAAAATAAACCAGAACTAGTGGTAGGTCTATGGTATCCACCCAAAGGGGAGTTTTTACTGGCCCAAATGTGTGTTATTATATAAGCATCACAGATCTCTACAAATCTCTCCTACAGTGTAATGTTGATTGTTCTTTGTTTTATATCTTGCTACGCTTTTTGTTTTGTGCAACCAAATTTGCTATTAGAACAACGAAAAGGTAAGACCTAGTTGTCCAGGAAAAATACTCAGTTTAGCAAATGTAATTATGCAAACTATACAGTATTAGTTGGTTGTTTTATGAATACGACTCCCGGGAAACTTCTGAAATAATGATATCTAAACCATGTCCTGATTCTCTCGCTACGTCCGTCTGTTAGATCTATGAGACATCTGCTGAACACGTGGCCGACATTGTGATTATGGAAACCCTCGTTGAGAATCTTAAAGCTCAAAACCAGATTTGGACTGATGCTGAATACAAAGAGAGAGCACTGGATGGTAAGTGAACTAATCATAATAGGAAAGAGATGAAAATTTGAAAAGAAAAAATTAGGTGTTTTTGTTGAAGACTGCTTAAAGAAATTGAGTCAACAGATAAAGAATAAGTGTGTTCCAAGAACGGGCAGGAAATATAGGGATGAATGACTGAATAATAATTATGTCGGAATAGCCCAATAAAATGTAAAAGTTTGAATGTTCCTTTTCTTGTTTTGCATAAAATAATATTTTTAATACAGGATCAAGTTTATAGCTAATAAAAGTCTCAATTACACTGTAGTCTTTTATTTTTTTGCAATACTGCAAGAATTAAATTCTTTAGCAGAGTCATGTGTTGCCAGATAACTCATGGAAACTATTCATGAACAGAGTCAAGTGTTGCCAGATAACTAACACAAAATTATTCATAAACAGTCATGTATTGCCAGATAACTCATGAAAAAGAGAGTCATGTGTTGCCAGATAACTAACGCAAAACTATTCATGAACAGAGTCATGTGTTGCCAGATACCTCATGCAAAACTATTCATAAATAGAGTCATGTATTGCCAGATAACTCATACAATACTCCAAAACAGAGTCATGTGTTGCCAGATAACTAATGCAAAACTATTCATAAACAGAGAGTCATGTGTTTCCAGATGACTCATACAATACTCATAAAGAGAGTCATGTATTGCCAGATAACTAATGCAAACTATTCATAAACAGAGTCATGCGTTAGCAGATAACTCATACAATACTCATAAAGAGAGTCATGTGTTGCCAGATAACTAATGCAAAACTATTCATAAACAGAGTCATGTGTTGCCAGATAACTCATGCCATATTCTAACAATTTAAGAGTAAACTCTGAACCTGTAACAAGTTTACATCATGTCACTAGGGAACAGTTTTACCCGAAATATTCCTTTGGTATTTTTCAGATTTCTTGTACATGTTTGTAGAGGAAGCATATTTGAGTAGGCTGCTGTCTGCAAAAGTACCTGCCACATTTTCATCACCATAGCAACTCTGCAGCTGAACTGTGTTACGGTTGCCCAGATTTTAGTCAAATTGTAAACAGCTCTATCTTGTACTTCCTTCACCCCTGAGGTACAGAGTTTTGGATTGGCTCTTAAATAAACCCACGAGCAGATTATTTTGCTCCTCCCATTGGCTCTTTGTTACCTAGGAAACATGGAATGTAACCTACTAGGTGTAATATCAGCAATGATTATTCATGAACCAATCAGAATTAGGCCTACTGATGTATTTGTAACATTTTTCCCATTTTTTCAATTTTCCTAAATGATATTTCACCAGGCATGATCCTTGATCAGCTTCTCAGCCAAAGTTTGATGATCCAAGATGCGGTGGAAACGACACAACTTAATAGTCCTGTCAAACAGTTCCATGACGACACAGCAGACGAAACGGTACCTGTAGTTCATGAATTTTCAAATGAATCATCTTTGTGAAGCAGTTGGTTGCATTTTGAACGAGGATTTCTCATATTATCAAATCTTCACAGTGTTTTCATAGTTTTTTTTGCATGAATGTCACAACAACAAAAAAGATATAAAAAAAAGGAATAATACAAAACTGGCAGAGTATGTTAATTGGAAACATTAACAGGTAGCCTCACCGAGTTGGGACAATGTTTCCTAAAGTGTTCTTTCATTTCCCGCTTCAAAGCACTTGTATTGTCAGTATAAGCAGTATGAATATCATGTTTCTTATCAGCATGATATGATAGAACAGTATAGAGTGGTATTAACATTAGAATCAGATAAAGGTTAGGAACTGTTTGTACTGTCATTGCCAGTGCTTTGAAGCATGATATGATAGGACAGTATAGAGTGGTACTAGCATTAGAATCGGATAAAGGTTAGGAACTGTTCATACTGTCAATATGAGTGCTTTGAAGCATGATATGATAGAACAGTATAGAGTGGTATTAACATTAGAATCAGATAAAGATTAGCAACAGTTTGTACTGTTGATACGAGTGCTTTGAAGCATGATAGGATATGGACCATTACCTTCTAGTTTAAATCAGTTCTGCTTCATTAGCAAAGATTATACAACTGTAGAACATTTCTCTTGCTCATCTACTCATCATTCCTGCTTTATATTCTACAGTGATGCAAAGTTCCTTACAAACAATATAAAGCATGATTCCCTTCTTTGCCCTTCTCTTCATTGTTTGATGCCTAGAAAAAGTTCTACCGAGAAGTTTTTTAGAAAAGCCATACTGGGATTAATTTCAGTTACAGAAGTGTTGTGTCTGTCTAGGTCAATTGATTGTTCATCTCTTTTTGTTTTCAAAGTAATCGCAGACTGTTTCAGGGTAGAGATATGGAGAGGGGAGGGGAAGAAGGGTTGTTTTAAGAAGTCCCAAACATCTGACATTGTGACGCTTTAAGTTTTCCATCAAGCTAATCAATTCACTAGTTTATGGTTTGTCAGACTTTACAAACACTACACAGCTGATCCCTCTGTCATTTTCTTGTAGACTTTGGTTTATATACAATTATGCCATATATGTTGTTTTGCATTAGACTGAGTGAACTTCGTTAATGAGTTTTCAAAAGAGTGGCGACTGTTTTCATTAAAGATTTTATGAAACCTTTCATAGAATATTTTGTATAATGTGAGACTGATTTATAAATTCTCTCCATATTCTTTCCATTCGATTTATAGTGGCTGTTTGGAATAAAATTAATAATATCATTCTTTGTTTCTCAGGGGATGCAGTTTCTCCTCGATGAATTGACTCCATCTCTGGATGATGAGATGGCCAAACAGGACCAGGTTGAGGTGGAGCTAGCAAGGCTCATGGACACGCCCTCTGCCACCCCCTGATACCTTCATCACTCCACCTGTCAGTATAAGAGACCAGCTTGAGGCGGGGCTAGCAAGGCTCATGGACACACCCTCTGCCACCCCCTGATACCTTCATCACTCCACCTGTCACTATAAGAGACTAGCTTGAGGCGGGGCTAGTAAGGCTCATGCGTGAACACACCCTGTGCCACCCCCTGATACCTTCATCACTCCACCTGTCACTATAAGAGACTAGCTTGAGGCGGAGCTAGCAAGGCTCATGGACACACCCTCTGCCATCCCCTGATACCTTCATCACTCCACCTGTCACTATAAGAGACGAGCTTAAGGCGGAGCTAGCAAGGCTCATGGACACGCCCTCTACCACCCCTTGATACCTTCATCACTCCACCTGTCACTATAAGAGACCAGCTTGAGGCGGAGCTAGCAAGGCTCAGGGACACACCCTCTACCACCCCTTGATACCTTCACCACTCCACCTGTCACTATAAGAGACTAGCTTGAGGCGGAGCTAGCAAGGCTCAAGGACACACCCTCTGCCACCCCCTGATACCTTCATCACTCCACCTGTCACTATAACAGACCAGTTTGAGGCGGAGCTAACAAGGCTCATGGACACACCCTCTGCCATCCCCTGATACCTTCATCACTCCACATGTCACTATAAGAGACCAGCTTGATGTGGAGCTAGCAAGGTTTATGGACACACCCTCTGCCACCCCCTGATACCTTCATCACTCCACCTGTCACTATAAGAGACTAGCCTGAGGTGGAGCTGGCAAGGCTCATGGACACATCCTCTACTGACCCTTGGTATATCCATCAGTCCACTTTAAGAGACTAGCTTGAGGCGGAGCTAGCAAGGTTTATGGACATATCCTCTACTGACCCTTGGTATATCCGTCAGTCCATTTTAAATGATTAGCTTGAAGTAGAGCTAGCAAGTTTTTTGGACAGATTGTTGCGAAAGGTATTTTTGTCTGTGGTATTTGTGGAACAAGAGAGTTGTAATTTTGGGGATTAACAGAAAGTATGCAATGAACTGAGTTTATGAGCTGGTCATGTCATCGCATACAAATTAAATCACAACTCAGGAATTTCAATATAGAAAGGTGCGGTGTAAAGTATATTATAATTTTGTAATCTGAAATATTAACCTTGATATTATTGTACACAAATTTAGGTACTTTTCATTCCAGCAAAATTATTTGCCAAAATATTTTTTTACTTTTTTTTTCAATCATTGCTAATTACCATGAAACACAACTTGGATTATAAAGGTGTACAGTAAACGTACTAAATTTTGTTTTTTAAAATCTTATTAACTCAACTCCAACTCCATATCATCTTGATTTTGTTAACAAACTATGATAAAAATTTGTATATTGTATTAGTATGTGTGTGTGAGTGTATGTATGTGTATTGTGATATTTGATCTATATTACTGGTAAAAAATTAATTAACTTTTAAAACAATGAGAAATGTTGAAATAGAATCACACTTAGAAAAGTGACACTTGTGTGTGACATTTTTTCTTTTAGATCTAAAGTGCTCAGGGTGAACTTAGCGACAGGCCAAATTTGAAAATAATTCGAGCCTAAAACATGGAGCAAACCTTTTTCTGCATAGATCTTAGCAAACTTTTTGATATCATTGCAAATAAATTACAATGCGATCTATTTAACTTGAGCAGTGACGTTTTAGTTTAAAATAAATGTGGGCAGCTCTGGTTATCCCAGTTGGCAATTTGGTTGTGATAATAAAAATAATAAGCAATAAATAGAATAGGTAGAACTGTTTGGGATGCAAAAGTACTCTCAGTTAAAACATCCATTTATATATATCCGAATTTAACACTGTCTGCCTTCTCTAAGGCCCTTGTCATTCTTTGTTGTGGGTAAATGCATATGCCCCACAGTACACTAATCTTGCATACAGTGGGACAGTATCACAATCCCACCTTTCTATTGAAACATAATCATGTAAAGGGACAATTTGTCATGTGTATTTAAGTAATATTCGACTCTTTTATTTGAATTTTGATATAAAGTCTGCAGTTTCAATCAAATTCAGAGACACTGCCTAGAACCCTGCGACTGTTCGAGTTATAAAGCAAGATACATTACATGGAGCTGAAGTCATGTCGAAAAAAAAAGAAAAAAAAACGGGGAAAAATTTTACAGTTTGCATATTTTATTCAATTTCCATAAATTATATACAACATAGCCACCATTTTCATTTCTGCATCTTTCATAGTTAACATAAAATATTATAGTCATATTTTGCCAAGGTTGAAGACAGACACATAGATATTACACACGCTAATTTTGGCTACAGATACTTTATATTCCTGCATAGGTCAATGTCCAATCTTTTTGAAGAAGCTTTTCTCCAAGTGTGAAGGGCAGACAGACATAACTAAACAATAACAAAGTGGTATCATCATCCCAGGAAACTATTTCTTGGGATTTGTGGAAGGGACAAAGAAATGCCCTTCTAATATTAAAAGCATAATACATATTTCTCTGTTACAGAGAGCACTACATGAAGCAAACTCTTTTGGTTATCTAAAAAAAAACCAAAAAAAAGCAATAATACCAGTTTTGTACGTCAAACATTTTCGGTTTTTACTTTGGTAACAGCAGAAAATATTTCGGCTGTTTTAGCGGCCTAATTTCTTGCCGTTTCTCGATTTAGCCTAAGAGGCCAATCAGGGAGGGTCCAAAACTATTTATTTTGAAGAGAGGACCATTTAAATAGTTTGGTATCTAGACCAACGTTTTTTGTGGGACCGTCATTTAATCTCTCTTTATTTTGAGCACACACAGTAAAGCAAGCCTACATTTTTGTGTGCCAATATTCGATAACGTAAATCTAGCAAATATTAATATTAAAACAAGGCATAAACAGATAGCTGCAAGGGTCATTTGCAAATAAAAGTTAGAAAGAGCAGAGAACATTTATTTTACCTCTTTTTAAGCTTACAAAAGAAAAGAAGAAAGCAAAAATGCAAAGTGGAAGAAAACTACAACTTCTCTCTCAATGGCTGTCTTTAATACATTTGAAATCACTCGTGAAAATATGGTTGAGGCAGATATATGTGGCAGTTAATCATGTCAGCCCCCCCCCCCACCACTGAGCCAATACCATCCTCTTTTCCCATCAACACAACCCTCCACCCCCACCCACCCCCATCCCTTATCAGGTGGGTAGCCTTCGTAGAATCGTATGGTTACACAAGGCATATATATGCTCCTACACTTAATAAAGAGTAGCAGTAATTGTATATAGATGATTTGGTTCAGTTTTATTCATGCATAACGAACAATCCCAGAAGCCTCTGTTGTCGTGACGTATCCTCTCAGCAAGGGTATTTTGATGTTGTTAAGTTTTGCCTTCTTAATTACTACAATCGAAATATTGCATACAACTAATTATACATTTTAATTTGATCATCTAACTAAAGATTACTGGAGGTTAAAAAAAATCACTTTGCAATTACTTACATTTGCAAAAACTGCTTTGCAAGTTACTGAAAGAAACTACTGAATTTTGTTTGAACTTTAATTTCTCCATTTGCTCGGGAAGAATAAAGGAATACCAGTCCTGTGCATTGCCACCCCCCCCCCCTCCCCCAATGGAACGCACTCCTCTTTACCTATTCATCACAGCCACCAAAAACAAGTTTCCTGAAGGCAAGAGTCCCTGGCTAGTAGTCACATGACTTAATTGCACCAATCAAAACTCTGCAGTATACAGCCAAATATATTATGTTAATTGCACCACTCTTGTAGAAAACTGTTCACCATTGGTCAGTCTCCTGTCACATGACTTCGCTGCACCAATCAGGAGAGTCGTTCCCTTCTCCCTTGGGCTGAATTTGGTCTACTGACGGCTGTATGAAATACTAAATTGGCAACACTGATTGAATACGAAAAAATGTGGAGAGGGTGGTTACTGCAAGAGAATAAATAGAAAAAAACATTAGCAAATCACCATGAAAAAGCGTCATTTTTTAAAATTTGAAAACAAACGACAGCCACGGGTGCAAATTATAGTTGTTCATTTGTTGCTAGGGCTGTTAAGGGTGTGAAGACTCGCCCAAAAAGAAACGTCTGATGCCGGTAATCTGACCTAGTTTCGAATGAGGTGTAACAGAAGTGTTAGCACCACCATCGATTGCTTGATTGGTCTTCAATATTTTTCCGTAAAACTTCCTCGTTTCCCTTATATCATCCTGACTTCCTTTTATACAAAATCTGGCATGGATTTCAGTCTCAAGAATATATTAAGTTTTCTTTAACTCAACCTGCCATTTTTAAACAGTGATTGGTATGATCCCTTGTTTGCACATTTACATGTTTATTGAGGAAATTTGGTGAGATTTGGTTATTAGGGAAATTTGAATTTTTGCAGTCCTGATTATCTGCTGACAGTGGTGGAGGGAGGGAGAAAAGGGGGGGGGTCACTGATGGGCACCGAAGGCAACTTACCAAGGCTGACTGGGTGGATTAGCTTCGTTGCCGCTGATTATAAACAGCGGAAAAAGGACGGCAAACACTGTCCCGCTCGCCAGGAAAGAGGCAGGTAGATGAGTAAGTACTGCTAGGGGAAGACCAAAGCCAGCAAAGTACGGCCAATTAGTCTCCAGGTATCGGACCCGCTGATGGACTTCCCAACCTGTCAATCCAAATTAAAAACCAAAAAAGAATTAAAAAGAAACAAATCACTTTTTCACATCTTTTGAGAAATGCTGCAGGATTATATTATTTTATATTGTTTTATATTATTTTACATTATTTTATATTATTTTGTATTATTGTATAATATTCTGTTCTATTCTTTAATTTAATTTTTGTTTGTTTATTTATTTTTGGGGGGTTGGAGCTCTTTTGAATGGCAACTGCCTCTTCCAAACAATAGCTGATGTCATATTAAAGGTAAACAGGACATACAGTACACAGTGGTGATGTGATACCGTCATTGCGAAAACTACAATAACATTCCATCAGAACACAAATATTTAATAATTATATAAATAATAAATATTAAACATTTGTTAGTTTTGAAGTAATTGCTGTTTCATTTCTAGAGGTCCTCCCCATAAGAAAAAATAAAATATATATTTGACATGAAATGGTGCAATTCCAAGGCATAGTTATACTTTGCATAAAGTTTATAATTACAGGTCATACACGTAAGTTTCTGCTAATTGATGCTTTTGTCTGGGGTTTGAAAGACATGAAAGCAAGTGTATATTGGCTTGCTTTCATCAGTTCTAACCGACGACTAGATATATTTTTTTTTATAGGTTTTGGTCTGTTTTATAGTCTTCTTGTGTTTTTAGATTTTTGTGTTCGTATTTTACATACTGTTTAATTTTCGTTTTTGTGTTTTCTAGACTTTTTATTCCTTTGATTTCTCTGTCTTTTTATGTTTTGGTTTGTGTTATGTTTTGTAAAGCGCCTAGAGGCCTTTTGGTATTTTGTGCTATATTAAGAACTTATTTATTATTATATTATATTATTATATGACTTACCCATATTAAACCACTTGTATTCAAAGGCATACAGGCTGTAGAGTAGGCAGACGTGTAATAGAGATATTATCTGTCCGACTCCAGATATCGGGATCTTGCTCACCAACATGCTCTGGTGGAGGAGATGACAGAGGCAGACAGACAATGACACAAAATATTCAAGAGAATCCAAAGAAATATTGCTAAATAATTGGAAACAAATATTGTTTCATAATCAATCAATTCAGGAAGGACATGACTAACTTTTCTTCTGTTCCCCCCCTCCCCTCTTCTCATAGCTCTCTTCCACCCTTTTCCTCCACACCTTTCTGTCTTTGTCCTTCTCCAGTTTATTCCCTACCCGCTTCCCTTAATCCTCTCTTTGTCCCTCCACTGTTTATTTCCTACCTCTCTTCTGCCCCTGTTGGTTTCTTTCTTTCTTCTCTCCATCCCTTGTCTACTAATCCCCTTACATCTATCTCTTTGTGTTCACCTTAATCCTCTCTTTGTCCCTCCACTGTTTATTTCCTACCTCTCTTCTGCCCCTGTTGGTTTCTTTCTTTCTTCTCTCCATCCCTTGTCTACTAATCCCCTTACATCTATCTCTTTGTGTTCACCATGCTCATTAACCTGTCTGTAATCTGTGCGTGTTTTTGTCCCTTCTGTTACTGTTACTTGTCATTTAGTCTTTCAAGAAGATCCTGCTAGGATCGAAACGTCAGGCCAACTTACTTTTACACATAATCAATGAAGAACGCATATACTTAATGAGAAGATGTAACGATAGATTCTGTCCGATACGCTAGTTTAGCAATCGCCTTTTTCCGTTATCCCCGACTTGCAACCCACCCCTGACACCCTGGCACCCATTTTGGGGGGTTCTAGAACACACTCTGGGAAGTCTAAATCTGGCCCATTCACGTTTACGGAAGCATTAAATGCCGAGAGGTTTATACACTCCACCATCCTGCTATTGATCAAAGATGGCATTTGCTACACATTAAAACATTTGTATGATTACATTACCTAGGTTTATGTTGCCCCAGTTACCCAATACCCCAAATCTAATGGGGTGAGAGGGGGGGGGCTTTTCCATCCGTAGATTACCTTTGATTAAAAAATTCACCTTAGTAGATTAAGAGCTTTTATGCTGAAAATTTTGTTTCACAGAGCCATGTTCGACTCTCGTCTGTTTTTCGAGTAACATCTCGATTGGCAACACGCAAGTGCATTGTTCAGCCCTTGAATGTTTTAAACTAAGTCATCTCTTCTCCGACCATGATCTTGACTTAATGTGATACACAGTTAGACTCCCATTAATGAGGAAAGGCAAACAGAGACAATACTGAAGAAGATTGGACTCTTACCTGCAGAAGGAATATCACCTGCATTAACACACTGAATAGCAAGTCAGCGATCAGTCTGCTGAGATTCGGTAGTTGAGGGCGTCCTCTGGATTTCCTATAGGCAGCATCAGCTATATCCTAGTGATCGGAACAAAAATAAAACAAATTAAATGTCGGTAAATCAACTCTACGCTTGACGGTACCGGAAAATCACTAAAGGATTACGTTACTCAGATTAAATCACTATCGCAAAAGTCTGGCGAGACAAGGTTCTCTTAATCTCCCTTATCAATCATTCAGTCTCGTTAGTGTAAACAACGTTTTTGTTGGTACTAAAATTGTAGCGTTTATAATCACACAACCATGATTATGACGGTAGTCTTTGCCAAAAGTTTGCAGATATTGAGAGTACGAAAACTCAAACAGAAACTTGCTGTCTTTAAAAACGTTACTCCACGAGGTCGTGGGTTTGATTACTGATCGGACAAAAGAAAGCTCAAGGTGGGGATTTTATCCAGAACTCCACAGTTTTCCGATCAGAAATGGTCCAGAATGAGTTAACAGTGTTAATTGGATACTGCCACCTGACATCAGCCATTTGGTTTTCCCCACATACATAATGTGGCT
Organism: Apostichopus parvimensis; assembly: GCA_000934455.1. NCBI lineage: Eukaryota > Metazoa > Echinodermata > Holothuroidea > Aspidochirotida > Stichopodidae > Apostichopus > Apostichopus parvimensis. The sequence continues at coordinate 11,382 of KN887472.1, read as the reverse complement.
GGTTAGCATATCATCTTTAAGTGTCTGCCTTCCAGGTTCATTAACACTTCGTCATTAAAATTTCGGAGGGGAATTTTGAGGGGCGGGCAGACAGTCGCAAGGGAAGATAGATATTATAAAAGTTGAAGCAAATTCAGGGGTGAGCTCTCCAAAACATCTTTCTCTGCATGACGAGGATTGGATGGGTGGAGAAGAATTTTCCTAGATGTCAAAAGTATTTGTAATAATATCAAGCAAGCGGAGATTTCATTCTCAAATGAACTCGGACTTTACACATCGATTATAATGCCATAGAATCGATTGATGATCTAAAATATGTTTTTTTCGAGGACAGTGCATCTGTGATGAGAGAAAATTGCTTCTGAAAAGTCATTGATAACCAAAAATCTTTCATGCGGACAGTTTATAGTCTGTTTATAGAGATGACAAGATTCATTAAGGATTAGGATTGTTTGCCCTGTTGGCCTCAGTTTTCAGTTCAGATATTCTTGGTTTACAGCGTGCCATAATTTTTTTTCTTATAAAAATCATTAAGGTTATCATGATGTAATTTGAAACTGACATCAGAAACTGGTGAATGTTCAAAATCTCTTTTGACCTGAGTTCCCTGAAGGGGATTTCTTCTGTCGTCAAGGTTGACGAATAGTAACAGTAAATTTTGAATCGGATTTTATTTGAAGATGAGTGACCATTATTTGACTATTTCTAGCATATTTTGGGACAGACACACCGATGACCTTTAAAGGTATTATCTACTCACCTGATACCAGAGGGCGCTGACTAACCGGCTCAGGAGAAAGACAGGTAGCACCCAAAATGCTCCAAATATAGAAGACATCAGCCAGCTGACCCAGGACCAGATCAGACCATGAGATGTATCTTGACCTACCGGGATGGAAACAAATATATATTTCTATTTTCAAAGGTAAACAGTGGTAAAACATAATACTCTATAATACTATGATACTTATACTATACTATGATACTTATACTATGATACTTATACACTATTAGTTCTGGCTTACAGTGATACTATGATACTTATATACTATTAGTTTTGGCTGCCAGTGATACTATGATACTCACATTCTATTAGTCCTGGCTTACAGTGATACTATGATATTCACCTACTATTAGTCATGGCTGCCAGTGACACTATGATACTTATCTACTATTAGTCCTGGCTGCCAGTGATATTATGATACTTATATACTATTAGTCCTGGCTTAGAGTGATACTATGATACTCACCTACTATAAGTCCTGGCTGACAGTGATACTATGATACTCACCTACTATCAGTCCTGGCTTACAGTGATACTATGATACTTATATACTATTAGTTCTGGCTGCCAGTGATACTATGATACTTATCTACTATTAGTCCTGGCTTACAGTGATACTATGATACTCACCTACTATTAGTCCTGGCTGCCAGTGATACTATGATACTCACATTCTATTAGTCCTGGCTTACAGTGATACTCACCTACTATTAGTCCTGGCTGACTGTGATACTATGATACTCACATTCTATTAGTCCTGGCTGCCAGTGATACTATGATACTCACCTACTATTAGTTCTGGCTGCCAGTGATACTATGATACTCACCTACTATTAGTCCTGGCTAACAGTGATACTATGATACTTATATACTATTAGTCCTGGCTTACAGTGATACTATGATACTCACCTACTATTAGTCCTGTTGTGAAATGAAGAAGAGGTAAAATGGCTCCGTTGAAGGCTACCAAGCTCAACCAAAAGACA
>KN887471.1:15602-35129 GCA_000934455.1 Apostichopus parvimensis | reverse complement strand
TAATTTATAAATTCATTCATTCATTCAATCATCCGTTCATTCATTCATTTGTTCTGCTTCCAGGGTATGTCGGCATTTCAACAACCTTGTTAAAGATAAATACTTATGGCAGCAAGTGGATCTGAGTGATTGTAGGTTCGCAATGAATGGCCGGATTCTTCATCGTTTACTAACCAGATACATCCTTTCTGAGCAACTACGAAATGTTATCCTTCCACGGAGGTTCGCGACCAACGCCGTCTTGCGGAAAATCGGAAAGCAATGTCCTAATTTGGAAGAACTTACCTTGACAAATGTATCTCTTACTCCCAAATTGAATGTAAATGATTTACCGAATAGTTTGCGACAAATTTCTTTCATTAAATGTAAAGTAGGGAAGAGATCATTGTATCGTAGCGATCTCGGTGTTTCTCTTAAATTCAGAACAGTTCGTTTCTTGGAATATACCTGTAGCCACGAGCTTGGATCGTGTCTGAGGTTATTGAAAAATGTACAAGGGTTAGTCATATGTAATTGTGATTGTTACAGTCACACACTCTCTATGAGTTTGCTAAGTGAACAAAATCCAGATCTGACCTCAATATCGTTATGTAATCTAACAGGTGTAACGGACAGTGTCGTCGAAGCAATGTCACAATACATTCCAAACTTAACCAGTTTGACTTTAAGAGGCAACGTTAATTTAACTGAAAGCTGCTTCGAACACATCAAGAAAATGAAAAAGTTGAAATCAATTGATGTATCAGACAATCCACAGTTTGATAATGAGACCTTGAATAAGTTTATTTTGGAACATAGTAAATCCAATAGATAGCTCAGGTGGAAAATAGATAATATCTTCATTGAAGTATGAGTAACAGTGGTGCAATCGTGGAGGGGAACTCTGGTTTCATCCTATGTGTTGTACATTTGTTCAGTTAAAAGTCGCATTTCAATTTCTTGGAACATTGAAAACGTCGTTAGACGAGCAGTATGCTTCCGTCGATAGGCACTGTTACGTCCCAGAAGGACAGATCGAGCAGTATAAGAAAACTGTTACTTGGAACCCAATTTTTCTTTGAATAGAAATATGATAAAGTTTCCTTTCGTTTTCCATTCCGCACACCTCTACCCTTAGAAATGGCTCAAAATTTGTTATGATACGAATTCCTTACTATCTGGAAAATTAATTAGACACTTCATTGCCTAACGGACGTTAAGACTACGTGCAATAGAAGTGTAGGTTGAGGCTTTTAGGAGACCTGTTGATCTTCAAGTTGCTGCAAGCGACAAGACCGAAGCCTACGCTTCTATGTATAACTTTCTGTGATCTAGGGGCCTAACGTAAGATTGTACGACGTTTTCGAACATGCTAGGATTCTTTCTTCAAAAAGTAACAACAATTGTGTAAGCAGCGGCTTATTATCCATGAGTAGTAATTCATTTCAATTAGTACTATATTTTTTTCCACAAAATTCGAGTGTATCTGGTGCATCTAGTGTCCGATATGTAAAAATGAAAGATATTTTGACGATAAGATCGGGATTTCGTCGAAACCTTGTTACTATAACGTAGGCACCCTTTGCGCGAGACATTGCATTGGGTGTATCAAGATGACGCGAGCGACCTTCAAATAGCTGCAAAGCGTATTGCTGTCAGGATGTGCGATATGTATGGCACGCCGAAGGACCACAGGTCGCGTTGCTACCCTAAACAGGAGGTGCTACTACCCTAAACAGGAGGTGCTACTTCCCTCGACATGTGGTGCTACTACTTTAAACAGGAGGTACTCCTAAGTGACAATGCTGTGTAAATGAGAGGTGCTACTTATACTTCAGGCGACGATGATACTGTAAATTAGTGGCTCTCCTATCCTAAACGGAAGGTACCACTACTCCAAAATGGAGTCGCTACTAATCTTAACATGAGTCGATACTACTCTGTATCTATGACCTGTTTTCAAAACAAACCGCAGTGAAGGATAATGCCATTATTCCTTTGGTGATACCTGCTCTCGCCGTTTGGCATCATTAAGAGATAGGTTACATGAACTAAAAGCACTATATCACCAATTTCTGATGGTTAAAGTCTTTGCTAAAATATTTCTTCACAGTGTTGCCAAACTGTTGTACATTAATCATTAATCTGCCTTACGGCCATTAATGTATGTGATTTATTTTCTCAGCAACCATCCTGTTGGATGGTGACCATCTGCTGAGATCACTCAATTAATCACCTTTTCGAAACAAAGAAGATCTACTCTGGAGAATAACCATATATCGTTATTATTATTAGTATTATTATTAGCACAATTGCATCAATGATTAAAGTAATTGTAGAAGAGGAATGATACTCTTTTACGATCGGTCCAGTGATGTTTGTGGTTACTTACCGTAGCCAGTAAACTACGCAGTCAAGTTGGCGTTTGTGTGTGCACGATATTGCTATTGTTCTTGCTTTTGATTGTTTTTTGTTTGTTCTTATGTGCTTTGTTTTCTGTGGGTTCAAAGCATGCATTATGATTTGATTGGTTTATATGCGTCATTGTGAATAACTATATTGTGTGCTTGTAGTTATTACGTATAGGTTAATCATAATAAAGCATATAGTCACGAACAAACGTATAATACATGTTTTGAACACACGTGCGCGCGTACTCACACACATAATAATTTTACCTGCTAATAAAAAGAGAGATTTTAATAATTTTGTCGAGTGGAGTAAATTTTCTTAAATTTGGATGTTTTATTAAATTTTAAGATTAGTTTGGATGAGGTTGTTTACTTTAATTTTGAAAGTCATAACAGCTTACGCCTAATCTCATCGTTCCTGGTACAATTTTGTTTGCACTTGTGTACCTTCCTGTATCTCGCAATTGATCAAAGCCATGTGTACTCTGGTGTACTGCGTACTGTGGTGCACTGTACTGTATTGTGGGGTACACAGAAACTCAAATGCGTGTGTATTCAAGGTTTGTGTGTAAAAAATAAAGTGTGCTGTGTGCATTTACCAAAAACACGTAACTTCGAGACATCATCTACACGTAGTTCACGTGCTCACGGCGACTAGATAGCGTCGACACGAGGAATTGATAACGTTATCACTGCAATTGCTTATAGCCGATCGGTTATAGCTATTTATTGACCGTGAAAACATGAAAACAAATTATACCTATTAAGTAGTTAGAATGAAACAGATTCAAATGCTGCATGTCAATAAAAACCGTGCAAAATCGAAATATTTTCTACTCGGGTAAAACACGAAAAGGAAAAGAAAAGGTTCATGGGGAATCGAACCCGGGACCTCGTGCAAACCAAAAGAACCATACCTTCAAACCAACAGGCCATTTGTACATAAGCTCACATGGTAGCTCAGCCTACGTAGCTTCGACACGTTGGCCTCCAGCCAATCGTTAATAGCTAACGGCATACCTTCGACACGAGGAATAGATGACGTAACCATTGAAATTGCCTATAGATAGCTTCGACACAAGGAATTGATGACGTAATCACTGCAATTGCCTATAGCCGATCGGTAATAGCTATTTATTGACCTTGGAAACGGTTACTCTAAGGTATCTATTGACAATTCATTATACATATTTACAAATTAACCCCGAAATCAGCGTATAAGTCGTCCTTTAGTGATGCAATATACACTATATAATGCTCACTCGAGCCTATTTGGGCTTGAAGGAATAAAAGTTCGACGCGACGGGGCAATTAACACTACCACGTAGCTTCGAGACATCATCTACACGTAATTGACGTACTCACGGCGACTAGATAGCTTCGACACAAGGAATTGATGACGTAATCACTGCAAATGCCTATAGCCGATCAGTAATAGCTATTTATTGACCTTGGAAACGGTTACCCTAAGGTATCTATTGACAATTCATTATACATATTTACAAATTAACCCCGAAATCAGCGTATAAGTCGTCCTTTAGTGATGCAATATACACTATATAATGCTCACTCGAGCCTATTTGGGCTTGAAGGAATAAAAGTTCGACGCGACGGGGCAATTAACACTACCACGTAGCTTCGAGACATCATCTACACGTAATTGACGTACTCACGGCAACAAGATAGCTTCGACACAAGGAATTGATGACGTAATCACTTCAATTGCCTATAGCCGATCGGTAATAGCTATTTATTGACCTTGGAAACGGTTACCCTAAGGTATCTATTGACAATTCATTATACATATTTACAAATTAACCCCGAAATCAGCGTCTAAGTCGTCCCTTATTGACGCAATATACACATAATAATGTTCACTCGAGCCTGTTTGGGCTTGAAGGAATAAAAGTGCGACGTGACGGGGCATTTACCACTAGCATGTCGCTTCGAGACAACATGTACACGTAATTGAGTTGCTCACGGCAACTAGATAGCTTCGACACGAGGAATAGACGACGTATTCACTGCAATTGCCTATAGACAGTCGGTAATAGCTAATTATTAACCATGAAAACATAGAAACAAATTATACCTATTTAGTAGTAAGATTGAAACATATTCAAATGCTGCATGTCCAAAAATCGTGCAATCGAAATATTTTCTACGCGAGAAATACAAGAAAAGAAAAAAAGTTGACGAGGAATCGAACCCGGGACCTCGCGCACACCAAACGAGAACAATACCTTCAAACCAACAGGCCATTTGTACATAAACTCACATTGTAGCTCAGCCCATGTAGCTTCGACACGTTGGCCTCCAGCCAATTGGTAATGGCTATCGGCATACCTTCGACACGAGGAATAGATGACGTAATCACTGCAATTGCTTATAGCCAATCGGTAATAGCTATTTATTGACCTTGGATACAGTTACCCTAAGGTATCTATTGACAATTCATTATACATATTTACAAATTAACCCCGAAATCAGCGTCTAAGTCGTCTTTTAGTGATGCAATATACACTTAATTATGTTCACTCGAGCCTATTTGGGCTTGAAGGAATAAAAGTTCGACGCGACGGGGCAATTAACACTACCACGTAGCTTCGAGACATCATCTACACGCAATTGACGTACTCACGGCGACTAGATAGCTTCGACCCGAATATTTAAGATGCATAATGGAAGCAAGAGGTATAAGAACAGCAAAATCAAACTGCCTTCACTGGGGTTTGAACCCCATATAAAAAGTTTTTCTTGCTCTTCAGGTACAGAGCGTTAACCGTTGCGCCATTGTATCTGTTGAGAAATAATGCTCGTTTTCTAATGTTTAAGGCTCTTAATGAAAGCAAGAGGTATAAGAACAGCAAAAGCAAGCTGCCTTCACTGGGGTTTGAACCCGAGAGAAAATAAATTGTCTTGCTCTTCAGGTACAGAGCGCTAACCGTTGCGCCAGTGTATCTGTTGAGAAATAATGCTCGTTTTCTAATATTTAAGGTTCCTAATGGAAGCAAGAGGAATAAGAACAGCAAAAGCAAACTGCCTTCACTGGGGTTTGAACCCAAGAGAAAATAAATTGTCTTGCTCTTCAGGTACAGAGCGTTAACCGTTGCGCCATTGTATCTGTTGAGAAATAATGCTCGTTTTCTAATGTTTAAGACTCTTAATGGAAGCAAGAGGTATAAGAACAGCAAAAGCAAGCTGCCTTCACTGGGGTTTGTACCCGAGAGAAAATAAATTGTCTTGCTCTTCAGGTATAGAGTGCTTACCGTTGCGATATTGCATCAGTTGAGAAATAATGCTCGTTTTCTAATATTTAAGGCTCCTTAGGAGCTTTAAATATTAGAAACGAGCATTATTTCACAACAACTGCCGTGGTGCAGCAGTTTGTGCTCTGTACCTGAAGAGCAAGACGTATTTTGGCTCATGGGTTCGAACCCCAGTGAAGGCACTTTGCTTTTGCCGTTTTTATACGCTCTTTTGCTTCCATTAGGAGTTTTATACATTAGGAGCCTGTACGTCGTGCTACTAGTACTACTGATGGTCTCGCACTACACTTAATTGTTCCATAGACTTACACACTAAACTCGTCACTTTCAAGACCTGCCAAATCATAGATAGAGGTTTTCAACTGGTATATCCTACCCACCACATGATAGCTGAGATCTTGGCCTATCATGGCACTTGCAAACTTCCATATCATGACCGTTTAGATTTTGAGCTAGAAGAGGAGCAAGTTTAGCATACTAAACCCCTACCCTTCCATCTGCTCTCCCGGAGAAATATCAACAGTTAACCAAACATTTTCTAAAATGGTTTATATTACCTTCGATCCTCCCTATTTTCACACCACCTGTAGTTTAAATTATGCTCTTTTATATAAAGGCAGAACAAACGATGACAGTAACTGATAACATGTTTAAACAAGCTTTACCTTAGGTAATTTGACCTCTTTTCTCGGACGGTTAACCTTTTGAGCGGATGAACACTTCTCTAATTGTGGTGCGGTATCTGATGTGAATACGACTCAATGTAAAACGGGAACTGCACTGCCAATTTAGAGAGATGGCGCTATGCACAATTTGTGTGCTGAAGTATGCAAACAACGAATACTGTTACCCAAAAAGAAAACGCGAGAAACGCTCCTGCGTAAGTAAGATGTTTATCTCGGGGTAAAGGTCGCAAAGTACATTTTTAGAAACGTAACATTGTGCCCTGTATGTTCTAATATCATGTAGGGTATCTTTAAGGTCTTTCATGTCTAATAAACCAAGAAAAATGTAGGCATGTGGCTAGATCCCACGGCACTATCATTTGTCAAAACGCAAATAGGCTAGCCTTATTTAGGCCTATGCTGAGCTATGCTTAAAGGGTGTGAAGACTCGTGCACAAAGAAACGTCTCATGCCGGTAATCTGACCTAGTTTCGAACGAGGTGTAACAGAAGTGTTAGACACCACCATCGATCCCAGAAAATACACACACAGCTACTACCGTCGGTAATTAGACACTAGTGTACAGTCAATACATACAGCTACGGTCAATACCCAAAACACAGTGTACATTAGCCGCGTGGACATCTCAGGTCTAGATAAAAGATAACAAGGTATCACGTTTCGATACTGTCTGTATTTTGTAGGGACAAGAAGAAAACGTCATTTGCAAGCAACGGAAAGTTAACTTTTTTCAGAGCGCGACACGCGGTTTGGGGCGAGTCTTCAACGCCTTTAAGGTTATAAGGCTTGGTTTTTACTTATTGTGTGGGTTAGGATACACGTGGGTTGCGTGTGTGTTCTATTCAAGTTTATGGTAATTAGTTACACGTTAGTCAAATATTTACGAGCTGAGAATATTTTATTGCGACTATATCAAATCATTTCAGAGTTTTATTACATGATTGCAAATTCCCATCTTTTGGAATGGGTTGAACACATTTTGGGGTCTTATTTTTTAAATTGGTGTTTACTATCATTCTATGTCTTAATAAATAATAATATATAGCGCTTAATACAGCGTTTCAAAGCGCTTTACAGAGTAGGAAAGAGACAAAGGAAACCAAGGGAAAATAACTAGGAATCAAACAGAAATGTTTCTTGAAAATACAAAGGGAGGGAGAGTCACGAACGTGAAATGGTAGTTTGTTCCAAAGAGAAGGAGCAGCGACAGAAAAGGCACGATCGCTATAACGAGTGCGGGTACGTGGACCAGGAGTATTGCAAATTGCAAATGCGCATGATTGGATGAGCGAAGCATAACTGTAGTTGACCGACGCAAAGGAGTAAGAAGGTCAGTGATATATTGAGGGGTAAGCCCGTTGATCGCTTTGTAGGCGAGAAGTAGGATCTTAAAATGGATGCGCTGAGATGTCTTAAATATGAAATATGATTTTAGCATAAATGAGTCAAGTTAAGAGATTAATAAGGTTTATCGCTGAGGTTTAGAGTAATTGAGTGTTTATTTGTTTTGATTTTTGCTGTGTTGCCACGAGGTTTCTTTTATTTTGGCCTCGTTTCTAGTCGTGTTGAGAGCTAAAGCGACATGACATACACATTTGTAGCATTTCTAGTCATGTAGGCCTATTGAAGGACTAGTCTTGAACACTGCCAGTTATTATTGTGTATTTTCACCGAGTGAAGTGTGTTTTCTATCATATTCATACATTTTACACTTTGTATAGCTGGCACAAGGCACAATCTGGCAACGGGAGGGAATTACTACGTGACATTTCTATTATACCTGACAGGTGAAGGTTCTATGTCAATTCAATGTTAACCCGTGGCTTGGAGTTATAGCATAATATTTTCACTAAATTTGACCTTTAACCTTTGGTTCCGGGTCTGCGAGACACAAGTATTCACCCTGGGGTACCTCCCCACCAAGTTTGTAGAGATTTAGAAGGTGTTTTTGACACAAAATTGGACACATATCAGGGGTTTAGGCAGCCAGCCGTCTTTTGCACGGCAGGTTTCTCAAAATGACGGCCTATGTTTTCCATGCACGGCTTTCAAAATATATATGAAGCCGTGCAAAGTTTTCTCAAGTTTTCAGTACTGAGTATGCAAATATACAGAGTTACAGAAATGAGATAACGATGTCAATATTGTTTTTGTTTTTGTTTTCTTTTTCTTTTTCGACTTTCCCTTAATTTGCCAATCAAATCTCGCATTGACTAACTAAACAGCTTGCATTTACCCTCCTATACCTCAAAACTGCAGAGTTTCTAAGGGGACGTCGCCCCCTTAACCCCCACAAGGGCCCCTAAGGCGGGCCACTTGACCCTGCCGTGAGGGGCGATCGCTTTGGTATCAAGTTGCCCCAAAAAGGTAGGACACCCACTATAATAATTTGGACACCCACATCTTTATGCCATTTCTGCCTCAACCCCTGACACACATGCATAAACTGAATCACAGAAACAGGTTTTGACCCCTCCCTAAGTCATAAACTTAAGGTCACCCTGAGATACACCACCGTGGGTGATCATCACAGACTATATACTCAGGAAAATTAACCATTACCACGGCAACTGTTCTTATGGCAATTGATCTGTGCATGGCCCAACTGGCAAAGGAATTACAATATCTCATCCTCCCTATTGGATCAATGAGGTTAACATTGTAGTTTCTTCTTTATGCTTTTCACATTGTTTTTGTGTTTGGATTCGCCATTGGCATGGCCGAGAGGGTTTCTTCCATGTAGGTTGATGTCACCTTTCCATTGTGGTATCTTGAGTCTACGGATGACACAAACTTAGTCAGGACAGAGTATGTTGTTTTTGGAATGAGTATAGTGATGTTTTTGGAGCTATCCATATGTTTGTTTATGTGTATTGTTGAATTGCATACTCATATTTCATGTACAAATCGCGCTAATCGAGTAGTGGTTCAAAGTAGCAGTGAAGTACTGTATAAGCTTAAGACTCGCGCACACCTGGCTACTGTTTAGTATATGCCTTGTTCTAGTGGAGCCCTTATGGTGGTATACTCCTATTAGAGTCTATTTCCACCCGCCCGATTGTTCTCCTTCAGGAAAGGTGCCAAAAAGCAGCAGGAGAACATATAATTAATAACACTTGCTATTACTCACTACGTCAGCAGTAGCTCTAGCTTGATTGGAGGTCATACTACAGTTGCAAATTAACTAGACTACCAATTTCTTGTGATTGCTTCATTCCTCGCGACTTTTGGAGGAAAAAAAATCGAAATTGGGGAAAAAAACGATTTTGCCTTTATGGGGAGAAAGTACCGTTAAAAGGGTACTAGTCAGTTTTGCAATATAATTGTGATTGGTGACGAGAAACATGTTCTTAACGTTCTGGTGACCTTTTCATTCAGTTTACCGTGGTATCAAAGCGCTGTGTCGGAAAATATATAAAACATACTATATGTTTGTAACGTTTCTTCGAAGACCACGCATCATTACGATCAACATTCAACATTCAACATGTCAATATCAATATTATATAAGCCGCAGGCATCGGTTATTACATCGCATGCCATCGTGTACCGTACGGTCCGTGAAAGTTGCGCAGTATACCGCGGTATGCTAATGTCTTATGTAGATGGAGAAAAAGCATGGAGGTCCAATTTATGTCAAAACTCTCTTTTACATTAGTAATGGCGAATTAGTCGGGCAAGCTTAGAACTTTATTTTAATTACGAAGGAGATTTGTTTAAACTATTCATTTCCTTTAGCTACATCATTGCAATTTATTTTTTCTTTCAGTAGGTGCCCGAAAAATTCTTAGCATATTGCCAGAATTTTCAGAAAAAAATATTTGGTTAGCCTTCTACGCCTATGTGTGTAGTGTTCGGTTTCGGAAATATCTGGTATTTTTTCATTTCCTTCAACTAAGTTCTATAATAGCCGTTATAAAGAGGTTTTAATATTTGTACACCAATAAATTAACTGTGTCTGAATTTTCGAAAATTTCCTGACCAACATTCTTCATCATACTTCCCTCTACTCGTCCAATTTTGACCGGTCTGTTAGGGGTTGAAGGAGGTTTTTCTATACTGGTTGTCCATAGATGAAATTTTGCGCAACATTATGGGTATGTTTTGAAGTGAATTTATTCACGACGAATGTGAATTTTCAAATTCTGAACAAATAATGGGCTTAAAACCTAGAAAAGTGGGGCTGACGGGTATTGTGAGCCGCGACGTAGAATCACCTACAAAAGCAATGATCCACAGGACATGCGATGAGGTCGAACATGATGTGTGACTGGTGACAATCTTCAAAAAGGTTATGGATGAAGAAAAAACTATTGGGAAATACTTGGTTCTCAGGCAAAAGTGTATATCTGGTTGGTCATTTTCAAGCCCGAGAAGTGCCATTTCCGGTGATCTGGGGGGCTATCAAAACCAGAGAGTTTCTTCTACGCTGCGCGTCAACCGACGGTGGCGCTCCACTTATTCGCCCCCCCCCCCCCCCCCTGGGTTAGAAAATCCTGGATTCGCGCCTGAATAAAGTGTGCCGGGATATTCAGAATGGTTCGGAAATGTAAGTTTGGGTTTCCGCTCACAATTAATTAGTGTAAATACCAAATAACCAAAATAAAACTAAATCCTCTTGTTTTTCTCATTTTTTGTCCTCTTTTCCTTGGCGGCGGAACTTGGGTATTCGTTCAGTCTGTTACATGATGGTTTCATTCAAACTGTTGTAAAAGGCTTTACTCTTTGTGTTTCTGTTTTTCAGTGGTCGAATTAAGCGCATCAAGGCTAGATCAGGCAGGGTAAGTATAACTTTGATCCAGATAATCACGAATGTCTTTACCAGCTTGTGCGTTCATCAGCTATTCATCAAAGTATGCAGGAATTTTACTGCTATATTGTTATTTAAATTTATCTGCTCTATCGATGCATTGTATAGGCCCTGCACGTACAGGCCTGTCTGTGTACACTGTACATGAGCTCTCAGTATATAGCCTTTATAAGCAGACGACAACTTATAACCACTATACCTTCAATGTGACTGGGGTGAGTGTGGGACAAGTTGTTTGTTACCCAGGCTCTATTTTGGGTGACCTTTCTTAAATAGTAACTTCATTTGCACACTTCGGAATGGATTATCTTCTCCACAGTACCAACAATATTTATGGACAATTGTTCCTTATCGCGGTTTCCAGTAGAACAATATGATATATCTTATCATTGACAGATAATATTACTGGAAAAACTCGCGTTTATTCCACATGAACAAGCTGTTGGAGAGGTGGAGAATTTTGTCTGGTATAAGTCAATACGAACAATTCCAACTCGTAATATGGAGCGCATTATACCAAAAATGCGTCATACCGGAGATTTCGGCAATATTATGGTTTCATTTATACCAAATATGTTGACAAATATATTCACTGTGAAATTTGTCATTATAACATAACAATTTGTCTCGAACTGAAAAACGAATCTCTATATACTTTCGATACCTATATTATCGTAATTCGGAACTAAACACAGGATTCTTTGCTTTCTCGGAGGATAATTAAATTCGTAAAGGAAATAACCACAGGATTTTCGGACTAAAATCAGGATTTTTTGGAACTAAATTCAAAATTTTCGGAACTAAATTCAGGAAATTTGGAACTCAATGCAGGATTTTCGGAACTTAATTCAGGATTTTTTGAACTAAATACAGGATTTTCTTGCGTTCTCTCTGCCCATTTTGTAAGTAGAATTTTTACATATATTCAATGATAAATATAGTTTGTAGGTGTTGTAAGCCATAGATATTCATAATTAGTTAACTTAAAAAGTTATGCCCCCCATATTAATATGTAAAATACGATGTAAGTGATGTAATACACAAACACATATTCATAAATAGATTAGCAATATGTCAGTTGTCACAGCCACAGATATTCATAGCTAGGCTAAACGTGTTTCGTATGTACTTTAAGCCACAGATAATCATAGGCTCATCTATTATTGAAGGAAGCCACAGATATTCATAGATAAATGTTTTTCGTATGTATTTGCAGGATTTTATTTGTCAATCGTGGTGATCGACTGGTCTTTTACTTCGCCGGTCCGTGGTAAGTTTTAAGGGACAGTATGGGGACCGAGGGGAAGGAAGGGAACAGATGAAGAAGAAAAACCGTGAGCACGCTTATACTATACTAAATGTTCCTGATCGTCTTACTAACACTGGGAGAAGTCGCACTCAAACAATTTTATTGCCTTACATTGAGACCCCATTTGAGACCCATTTAAATAGTTAAACAAAGCTAAATAAATTACAAATCCTAACGTAATAATAAATCATTATTTTTTCATTCCAAACTAACTACGCAAAGTCGAGATAAGTCATTTATTCTATCGATACAAAATAGTGTGTTTAAAACTCGGACTTATTTAAACAATTTTAAAATTTCTAATTACAAATGGGAAATTAAACAAATGTAATCGATACAAAACGTACTTAATTACTTAATTCTATTCCGATTACAAATCCCCCTAACTTATCTTGCGGAGAAGGGGATCAACTTAAATCAGCGATTACAAGAAATCTGACATTTCAATCTCCTTTAAGAGAGAACAATATTTAGAGCATGCCTCTATACGTTCTCTCCACGTTCTTCAAATATGAAGACCACGCAAGTATCCATTATGTTCTTTGCCTCAAAGCTCACTTGTATCTTCATCGCTGATGGCGTAAAGAACAAAATTAGGATTTTGCTGTACACCACTTTTCAACTTTGTTTTTACAACAAGTGTACGTTTGTAAAGAATTTGTTTTGGGGAACTTGTTTATGTAGCTGAATGTGCTACTATGACATTACACTGGCATTTAAAGTTCAGTAATTTTTTTGGTTGTTGAAATATCTAATTCATTAAAAGACCTAGTTTTTAGCGAAACAGTACATAATTTTGCTTTCATGGAAGTATGTCGCTTGATGAGTACAAGCGTTTCACCCAATTATCCACACCGTGCCTCGCTAGGATATATCTGAAAGAAATGTTCTAGACATCAGCTCGTTTGGTTTTACTTTTCCAACCACATACATTACCTTGGTATTCCACCACACCTTATCTTCCCTTGCCGAAAAAGTATGGCTAAGATATAACTTATGCACTTGTGCATCAAATGCAAAATAATTGCGAACGGAAGACAACGAAACAAATAATAGAGCCAGTGTATTATATGTACAAACGCACTATACCGAACGGCAGTTCCATACCTGCCTATGTCAAATCCACTCGCGATGCGGTATTGACGGTATCGCCAAAGAGAGACAATACCGAAGCATTCTGGAACCGGTTACACCAGCTACAACCGATTCTATAAATAAAATCGTGTCAAGTTCAATTTGCTATGTGCACTTTACGGTGATGTCAGTATAGAGTAAGTTATCTAATTATCGCAACATTGTTTTACTAAGTTGTTTGTATTTATGTAAAAAATGTAGGGTTAATAATGTTCTATTGTTGTAGTATATTTATTCATAGATACAGCTGTTACGTTAGTGTTGTAGGCCACAAATATTCATAGATGCAGCTGTTATGTTACTATTGTTAGTGTTGCAGGCCACATGTTTTCATAGATACAGTTGTTATGTTAGTGTTGCAGGCCACATTTAATCATATATACATCAGTTATGTTAGTGTTGTAGGCCACATATATTCATAGATACAGTTGTTATGTTAGTGTTGCATGCCACATGTATTCATAGATACAGTTGTTATGTTAGTGTTGCAGGTCACATATATTCATAGATATATCTATTATATGTTAGTATTGTAGACTACATATATTCATAGATACAGCTGTTATGTTAGTGTTGCATGCCACATATATTCTTAGATACAGCTGTTATGTTAGTGTTGCATGCCACATATATTCATAGATACAGCTGTTATGTTAGTGTTGCATGCCACATATATTCTTAGATACAGCTGTTATGTTAGTATTGTAGGCCACAGATATTCATAGATACAGCTGTTATGTTAGTGTTGCATCCACAGATATTCATAGATACAGCTGTTATGTTAGTGTTGTAGGCCACAGATATTCTTAGATACAGCTGTTATGTTAGTGTTGTAGGCCACATGTATTCATAGATACAGCTGTTATGTCAGTGTTGTAGGCCACATATATTCATAGATACAGCTGTTATGTCAGTGTTGTAGGCCACTTACATTTATAAGTGTTTTTTAACTATTCTTAAGTATTCTAAGCCACAGGTATTCATAGATTAATCTGCTATGTAGGCCATACATATTCTTAGATAAATATCATGTATTTTTAGCCAAAAATAGTCATAGATAAATCAATTTATGGAAGTGATGTATGCCACAGATATTCGTAAATAAATCGATAATGTAAGTATTCTAAGCCACAGATACTCATAGATTAATTTTTTAGTTCTGCAGTTGTCATCCAGGATCGACAGGATTACATCAAGGAAGCCATGCGTCATCTCTCCAACAGCGATATTTACACTCTTCTTGATTCTGATCCCACAAATATTTTCTCCCAGCAGATAAAACAGACCCTTTACTGATATGTACCAGCGGAACCAGATCTCTAAGAAGGCTGTTTCTTTCCTTTCTCCCACAGACTGTAAGGCAGCCAGGTTTTATCTTCTGCCCAAAATTCACAAGCCTGGTAGGCCTGATAGGCATATCATCTCAGACAATGGGTCCGCCACCGAGAAGATATCCTTGTTTGTGGACCACTTCATCAAACCTCTTGTTCCTCAGATTAACTCTTACATCCATGAAACTCCAGATTTCCTCAGGAAACTTGAAGATATCAAGAACCAAATCCCTAGTACAGCCATCATCGGTACTTTCGACGTCACTTCTCTTTACACTAACAACCCTCATGCTGAAGGTATCGCAGCCACGTGTGCAGCCCTGTCCAAGAAGGTCCACCTGTGTCCACCCATCTCTGACATCAAAGTTATCATGCAACAGGTTCTCAGCAAAAACAACTTCGCTCCCATGGACAAGCATTACCTTCAAAGACACGGGACTGCCATGGGTACCAGGATGGCTCCTTCCTTTGCTTGCCTGTTTATTTCCAGCATTGAAGAACGCATGCTTCGTGCAGCTCCCTGCCGTCCTCTTATCTGGTGGCGCTACATAGATGACATCTTCTTCGTTTGGACCAGTGATGAGAACAGCCTGCTCACCTTCATCAATCACTTCAATTATTTCCACAGCACCATCAAATTTACCTCTGATTACTCTCACTAACAGGTTAACTTCCTGGACGTGACTGTTCGCAAGGAACACGGTTGTCTCTCAACTGACTTATACACCAAGCCCACAGACACACACCAGTATCTCCATTCTTCTAGCTGCCATCCCTGCCACTGCAAGTCTGGGATTGCCTACAGTCAAGCACCTCGTCTTCGTCGAATTTGCTCTAACAATTTCTCTTTCATTCGCCATACAGATGCTTTGGAAAAACACCTTACTGCCAGGAGCCATAGATGCCAGAAGGGTGCGTGATGCCATTCAGAGAGTCCGCCCCCTTTCCATCTACTTTGGCAGTGAAGGACAAAAAGAGAAGAGATTGCGACGACAAGCTGCCCCTGGTTGTTACTTTCCACCCAAATCTTCCTCCTCTTCAGAAAATCACCTCTAACAACCACAACATTCTTCTCACTTCAGATAGACTCCAACGAGCCGTCCCTGAAAACCCCACCATCGCCTACAGACGTCCACGCAACCTATGAGACCTTCTTGTGCGTGCTGCTGTTCCACCTCTAACTTATAACCCTACACCCATTCAGCATGTTACTTTCAAATGTGATCGTACTTCGAGATGCATCGCCTTCAGCCACCACATTGTTGAACCCAATTCCATCACCAGTCACAGCATGTAACTCACACACAAGACTAAGGGTCACACCACTTGCACTACGACTAATGTCATGTATCTGATCTCTTGTAGAGTTTTCGGCATCCAGTATGTTGGCGAAACCAAAACCACCCTCAAGAAGCGTTTCTATGGTCACATATCCACAGTCAACACCATGAAGACTGAGACCCCAGCTGGAGAACACTTTAACCTTCTCAACCATACCATTAAAGACATGTCCCTACAGGGGATTGAATCCTTAGCCGCCCTGACCTAGTACGAATCAGCAGACAGAGAGAGAGAGAGCTGTGGATGCAACGCCTTCGCACCATTCAACCTCATGGGCTTAACATTTAGGAAGGACATGACTAACTTTTCTTCTGTTCCCCTCCCCCTCCCCTTCATCTCCCCTTGTCTCTCCTCTTCTCTTAGCTCTCGTCCACCATTTTGTCTCCACACCTTTCTGTCTTTGTCCTTCTCTACATCATTTCCTTAATCCTCTCTTTGTCCCTCTAGTCTTTATCTCCCACCTCTCCTCTTCCCCGGTTGGTTTCTTTCATTCTTCTCTCCATCCCTTGTCTACTAATCCCCTTACATCTATCTCTTTGTGTTCACCATGCTCATGAACCTGTCTGTATTCTGTGTGTGTTCTTGTCCTTTCTGTTACTGTACGTTATCTGTCATTAAGCCTCTGAAGAAGATCCAGTTAGGATCGAAATGTCAGGCCAACTTACTTTTACACACACACAGATTAATTTTTTAACAGATATTTATAGAATAATGTTATTTAGGCCATACATATTCATAGATAAATATGATTCGTATGTATTTTAAGTCACATCTATTCATAGATAAATCCATAATGTAAAGTGGTGTAAGCCACAGATATTCATAAGTGCGTTTAACTATTCGTAAGTATTCTAAGCCACAAATATTTATAGATTAATCTGCTATGTAGGCCATACATATTCATACATAAATATTATGTATTCTAAGCCAAAAATAGTCATAAATAAATATTATATACACTAAGCCAGAAAAGGTCATAGATAAATCCATTATGTAAGTGATGTATGTCACAGATATTCGTAAATAAATCCATAATGTAAGTATTCTAAGCCACATAATCTCATAGATTAATATGTTTACAGACATTCGTAGATTAATCTGTTATTTAGGTCATACATATTCATAGATAAATATGATTCGTATGTATTCTAAGTCATATATTCAATGATAAATTCATAATGTGAAGAAGTGTAAACCACAGATATTCATAAATAGGTGAATAATGTTAGTTTTGTAAGCAAAGATATTCATAAGTGCCTTTTTACTATTCGTAAGTATTCTAAGCCACACATATTCATAGAATAATTTGCTATGTAGGCTATACCTATTCATAGATAAATATTATGTATTCTTAGCCAAATATGTTCGTTAATAAATCAATGATTTAAGTATTCTAAGCCACAGATGCTCATAAATTAATTTGTTAACAGATATTCATTGTTAAATCTGTTATTAAGGTCATACATATTTATAGATAAATATGATTCATAGATAAATATGAGTGGTATGCGTTCTAAGTCACAGAGATTCCTAGATAGATCCATAATGTAAAGTGATGTTAGCCACATATATTCATAAATAAGTGAACTATGCTAGTTTTTTTAAGCCACATATATCCATAGATAAATCTGTTTCATATATCAGGTAATTTGTGTAAACCACAGATATTCCTAGATTAGTCGGTTTCGTAAGTATTCTGGACCAAATATATTCAAAGATAAATCCATTATGTTTGTGATGTAAGCCACAGAATTTTTTTTATTTTGCATTAGGATTGGTTAGGGATCCAACTTTAGCTAAGGTGGTTAATTATATCTCAATATACGGAAGAAAGGCAAGAAAACAAATTAAGTGTTCTTGTATATGACATCACACCTGTTTGTTTCAAGTTCACTTCTACTGCAAAACGTGTCAGCTGTAAATGTTATCTCGAGAAAAAAACTGAAGAAAACTAAATAATTAAGTGAACATTTCAATTGAATGTCCTTTCATTTATCAAATGTACATTTTACTCTGAATAATCCTTGTAACATGTACTAATGTAGTAATATAACATGGGCTTCCGCTGATGTATTCTATCAACTCTGCGAGACTGCTTGTCTGCGCTTCTAATTGTCTGCGCGTCTGATTGCCGGCGCGTCTGATTGTCTGCGCGTCAATTTGTCTGCGTGTCAACTTGTCTGAGTGTCTGCATGTGTGCTTGTCTGCGCTTCTATGCGTCTGCGGTTCTGACTGTTTGACATATTGCGTGTCTAATGTTTGACTGTCTGCGTGTCTTACTGTCTGCGTGTCTGATTATAGTGGGTGGGCTATGTATTTGATATGTTTTAATTGTTTTTCTATCCTTGTTTTTTTCAGATGCAGAAGAAGATGGATTAAGACGCAGGACGACGACGACGACATAAGAAGAAGGATGATGACGGTGGAAAGTGGACGCAGACATAAGGAGGTGGAATATGACGCTGGACGATGCCATTAGAAGAAGAGGGTGGGGCGTCCCTGGATTAGTGGGTGGGCAATGTATTTGATATGTTTTAACTGTTTTTCTATCCTTGTTTTTTCAGATGCATAAGACGATGGATTAAGACGCTGGACGATGCTACCAGAAGAAGATAGGGGGGGGGGGTGTCCCTGAGTTACTGGGTGGACTTTTTATCTGATATGTTTTAACTGTTTTTCTATCCTTTTTCCAGATGCAGAAGAAGATGGATTAAGACGCAGGACGACGACAACATAAGAAGAAGGATGATGACGATGGAAGGTGGACGCAGACATAAGGAGGTGGAATAGGACGATGCCACCAGAAGAAGAGGGGTGTCCCTGGGTTAGTGGGTGGGCTATTTATTTGATATGTTTAAACTGTTTTTGTATACTTGTTTTTTCAGATGTAGAAGTAGATGGATTAAGACGCTGGACGATGCCACCAGAAGAAGGGGATGTCTCTGGGTTAGTGGGTGGGCTATGTATTTGATATGTTTTAACTGTTTTTGTATCCTTGTTTTTTCAGATGTAGAAGAAGATGGATTTAGACGCTGGACGATGCCACCAGATAAAGAGGGGTGGGGTGTCCCTGGGTTAGTGGGTGGGCTATGTATTTGATATGTTTTAATTGTTTTTCTATCCTTGTTTTTTCAGATGCAGAAGAAGATGGATTAAGACGCACGACGACAACATAAGAAGAAGGATGATGACGGTGGAAGGTGGATGAAGACAGAAGGAGGTGGAATAAGACGCTGGACGATGCCACCAGAAGAAGA
>KN887470.1:50658-68356 GCA_000934455.1 Apostichopus parvimensis | reverse complement strand
TATGCAGTTAGATGTTTACTTCTCATCATATAGGCCTATACTGTACTAGCTGGTTGGTTTAACTGGAAATTATTTCATTTGGGGTGACTTTTGAAATAAAAAATGATGAAAATCATGCAAAGAATTTACAGAAGTACTTGAAATAAAATGAAGTGTTACACTCGCTGTTATTTATTGATCTTGGATGAGGATGAAGTATTCAATTCAGAGCTATTTAGTGGAGCAGCTTTAAATTCATTTAGGGCAATTATTATTATGATTACTATGTATTTGATAGTGTAAAAAGCATCACCAAGCTTTAGCTGAATAGTGGGCAGGGATCCTAATATATGTGTGGCGAGGTAATGACCATAAATTCAGTTTTGTCTTGATTTAATTGCAACATGTAATAAATTTGGTTAAATACTTAGCCTTGTTCCAGTCTTAAATTCAGTCTTGTTTGTGAAGGCACACTAAAAGTGTGGTACTTCTCAAATGGAATGAGCCTTTTCTTAGCTGTCCGGGGAAATTCTTCATCACTAGCATCGCTGTCACGTTGACCAATGATGATGGCTAGATTTGCTTTAATTAAAAGACACAAATATCCAAACAATTTTTATTATGTCATGTGATAAAGATATAACTGTCATGAAAAAAGTCGAAAATTAAATTATGACATCGTTGAGCCACATGTGCTTCCATTACTTATGTTTCTCTCTATTTATTACAATGCTTTAGTCTTTATTTGCCTTAGGACATTGGCACTTGCAAATGTTGAATCTGATATATTGAACCTATCAACTTAATGACGGCATTTGGTCTTATTGTCTTCACTATTAACATTCTACCTTGAAAATATTACAAGCAAAACAAAGAGAAAGTAAAGTGGCACTATTGTCACGAATAACCCCTGATTTGTCACGAATAACCCCTGATTTGTCACGGATAACCCCTGGGACAATTTTGGGTCCGCTGAATTTTCAGACTACTAGGGTGTTTACGCCCGTATGATGCAAGATGCAACAATTTAACAAAAGACAAATATTAGTTATTACAATGGTGAATTTAACGACCAATCATAATAACGTCGGGCTTAGACAATTATAACAGCATCATTATTTACATTACATAATGATAAAATATGTGGTTTTAGGTTCAGTTAATAAGGTCATTCAATAGTCGTGACAACGTGATGTTAACTTTTATTACGAAGTAAATACCCGCTTGGACAAGTTGCTATAGCGTAGTGTTGAAGACCCTAAAATCTGTCCAAACCTCCAGAGACCATGAAAGACAAACCAGTCGGCTTATCAGACCAATCGCTGTAATTAAACGGTATCCAGAAAACTTCTGGAGTGACCAGGATCCACACATGCACAACAGAGTGGCCCTCGTGCTCGGTTCAGTTGGGATAACTGGATCTGATGTGGTGTGGATTTTGTTGTCCTACCAGGGACTGGATATAGGTTAGGAGCCTGATTGGTATGTGGGGTCAACTATCTAGGAGCCCTCACTGCTCTTGGGTCTCAATGGGCTAGGAACCCTGGCTGCTTGCCATTTCAAATGGCAAGCAATATCCTCAGGAAACAGACAGTAGGACTGGCATAGAGAATGTACTGACAGCACTGGTGTAAAGTAACCTTCTAGAACTTGTAACTTTCCCCTATTCAAAGATGCCACTTGCTCAATGATATAGCATTGGAAGCATTAGGATATTAAGGTAGATAATAAACTACACACAGTCATGAAGTCTGAATGACAACTGTTGACAACTAGATGTGGTTTGAGTCCTTTTAAATGAACACCAAAAGTGATTCACTCAAATTTATACCATGCCTCCCACATGTGTTTCTATACAACTTATTCAACTTTGGAATTCAGATACAAGCAAGTTATTTCACCAACAAGCATGTCCCTTTTGAAGTTATGTAATAGCTATCTGGCCCTATTTTGGTTACATAACATGTTGTAATACATTACCTTAAACAATCTATAACTACAGAGAGCTTTACATGCCGTCAACTTTTAATAGTCAACCTATCTATGGGAGATTTAAATTTCCATCCAACTTGTGACAACTATGACATCACAAATTTACAAAATGACAGTTCCCAGATTTTTGACTTTTGAACTAAACATCTCCCAGACAGAACAAGACTTTTTCTTTAGCTGTTTGGGAGAGTTGTTCTTCACAAAGTTGTCAAAGATGATAGTTGTGCCCTCCTCTTTCAACATCCTCCCTTCTTTTAGTAAGCTGTCTAAAGTCAACGTTATACTTGGTACTGGACAGGACAATGCTTAATATCTCGCTGGTCCACAAGTCAGTGGATCCTTGTACAACTGTTAGAATCCACTGGACCAACTCAAGCACACACTAAATAGTGTAGTAAAGCACACAGTAAGATTAGTTGTGTTGGAGGCAAGTATTGCAAATGGGAGACCGTTATTTAGTAGGCAGGCCTCAGAAGCAGGTCAAGCATATATATGGTGTCCAGGGCACAGTGAAACCAGGGAGTTTCCATAACAACTCCCTGGTGAAACTAAGTGGTTATACTCTCTGCTAACTGTAGTAGTATGTCCTTGGAAGTTAACATTATTTGTGTATTGTCTGTGCTGCGCAGTATACATTACTTTTCATTATGTGAGCGATACCTTCATGCTACCAGGCTTTCTTACAGGCTTTCATAAGAAATAGTATTAGAATGTAGTATATATAGAGATCTGTGGAAAGTGTGTATTCCAGCAAAGGAATAAAAAAATCAATAAAACAAGTGCAGGGTAGAAGCTGAGACATTAATTTAAATCTGATAGAAATATTGATGTGTTCTGTATGTATTTTTTTTTAGCCATGGTTACGATGGTCGTGTGAAAAAAAATTGTATTAATGACGGGGTATGCAAACATGTATAAGCCTGTAGGCGTGTGTGTACGTGGGCGTGGGTGTGGGTGTGTGTGTGACGCCTTGCTTGTAAACATGATATCTCAAGAAGGGAAGCTTGGACCAAGCTCATATTTGGTGTGTAGGAGTACCACATTGAGTAGAAGAAGCTTAATGTTTTCTGGGGATGTCAAATGTCATTTGGGGTCACCAGGGGTTAAATTGTGAAAACATTGTAACCAAGTTATCTCAATAAGGGAAGCTTGGAGCAATCTCATATTTAGTATGTAGTTGTGACACGTTATGTTCAAGAAGCCTATTGTTTTTTGTGGAGGTCATTTGGGGTCACTAGTGGTCAAATTGTGTGCAAAAAGGTGTACTCCTTGTACATACAGGGTTGCCATTGGAACGAACGATATCACTGAATCATCGGTATTATATTTGCTTCCGTTGTTGAAGTTTTCCGTTGTATTTCATAATTGTTGAGATTCAGTGCCAAATAAAAATTTCAGTTTGGATGTTTGGATGTACGTTGGTGAAATGGCTAGGCGCCTAGTTAGATTTTTATCAATGACCGATCTCAATGGGAATTAACTGTGTAAAATGGTTCGCTATCTGCACATGCATTATGTACGGGAAGTTTTGTGTGCAAAAAGGTGTACTCTTTGTACATACAGGGTTGCCATTGGAACAAACGATATCACTGAATTTTAAGCATTGTTAAAAATGTTTCGTGTCAGAATACCAATACACTTAAGATGGCCAAACATCTTCTAAATTATTTCTTAAGGCATTTCCTACATGACATCAGTCATAATTTGTAACATACAACAATTTAAGGAGTTTTGAGACAAAGTTGTTGTTATTGCTGCTAGCATATTTTGCAAAGATTTTCACTCAACACTACAGTAGTTGCAAGTTGAAGATAGATGCTCTTTCAACCTTAGATTTTCATTGCGTAAAAGATCGCTTTGATTTAGGCAGTGTATAATGGAGTAATAGCGATATTTTTCAAGCACCAATCCGCAGATATCAAAGACAATGTAAATAATTGGGAAATGTACAAGGTGCCGCTAATCGACTGAGTAGCTGTTCAAAGTAGCAGTGTGGTACTGTATAGGCTTAGGAGTTGCGCACACCTAGCTACTGTATAGTACATGCCTAGTAATTTAGGAGCCCTAATGTAACAGAAGCTAAGTTATTTTCTTAGGTATTTTTGCAGATGTTTTATTTATAATTGTTTTAGATACTAAGATAGGCCTAGCTGCTTATTTATGATTCTGCGACATGTTTTACTGTGTTCAACACTTACTTTTGGTGAAATAGCTTTAAATTTCATACTGCACAGAAACATAGTTTTCCAATGTGCAATAACGTAGCACCATGTATCTGCCCAAGTGCCTGACCTTTGTTCTCAGAAAGTATTGATGTTGTAGGTCTGTTCTATGGAGACTTGAACATCACTGTGCCGAGTGAATTTTGAGTTATCGCAAGTATATTTTTAGTCACAGTCCCCAAATAGCGAGTATACTTTCCAAATTTTTGTCTAGGCTTGAGAAGAAGCCTGTTGTCTTTGGTAGAGATCAATCTGTATGCTGAATCCAAGAAAAGTGTCCATCTTGGTTATCATCAGCTGCCAATGTGAATATCTCAATGCTTTTTACTGGACTACTTTGAATGTATGTTGTTCATCATGGCTACACGCTACAGCCTAGTGTGTCACATTCATATAAGATCATTCATGTAGCATCATCGAAACCACACTGCAGTTTGCTGTCTGTTTTTTTCAACCTTGTGTCACCCTCTTATGCCTGAAATGTGATATGAACATATTATGCACAAATTAAATTTTCATTTTCTTTTCCTCATACTTGTAGAAAATACAGTGAACAAAATGACGACTACCACAGTAATCACAAACCAACCAATGACCGCTGGAGGCGTTGTCATCAGACAGGCAAGTAGACAGGAGACCACACCCCCCTCCCCCCTCCCCCCTCACTTCTCCCTTCCTTATTGCTCCCTTTTCCCAACTGAACATGTTTGCAGTACTATGTTCTGTGATGTCATTATCACAGTGGTAATTACACTTAAAGGTATTCTCTCAGATGATCTTGGCTCAGCGTATTCCCTGATTTAAAAAATAAAATCAATGCCTCAAATGCTGAAAGCGGCAACAGATTCATTCCTTTAATTTGGCATTCTCATTCTTAGCTATAAACAGCATATGGATCTGGGTACTGACCGTAAAGTACTGTTAACGCAAAGTTCTCAAGTGTTCTAGATTCCAATCCGTATCTCAGATATAGGCCTAGTACTGTGTAATTGTACTGTGTGTTATGTGCGAGCAATGTTTTGCTTGTTCGCGATGGTGCTAGCTGTCTGCAATTTTTTGATTGGCTACGGAACAGTGCATTTGTAATGTATATGTTGTCCTTGGTTTTCTGATTATTAACAACCATGATAGCAAACTATCATGTGATAGATGCCTCAATATGTAAACAGTATTCTTCACTAATTCAACATAGGAGACTGTAGAGCTATTGTAGCTTCTTTCTGAGAAGTCTGTTGAGTTTTGACTTCCATGCATTTGGAAAACTTACTTATAACACGTTACACTACAGCTGGGGTGGGCACCTACGGCCCGCGGGCCACATGAGGCCCGCCAGTGATTATTTTGCGGCCCGTGAGATGTCTCAAGAAAAATGATAAAAATCAATCTATTTTACATCATCACAAAAAATGAGCTAGCTGCTTAGAATTTATCGGCACTAATGATGCTGTCATGTAGGCCTATTATCCCCATTAGTTATCAACTGTACTGTATTGACATTCTGTTTTTGTGAATACAGATTAAGTACACACATCTATTGCTTGAAAGTCCTCAGAATCAAAGGTTTGAAATCAACAGTAGGTCGTGTGCGACCCAGTCAATTTTTCACTCCTTATATCTGGCCCATTCATTCAAAAAGGTTGCCCATCCCTGCACTTCAGTAACCAGGAACAATAAGGTAGCTGTCACCTTTTTTATAAGTCACTACCAAGTTGGGGCCAATTGGAGGTATCAGGCAATACTCTATTTTGGAATAGAAAAGAGTTTAATGCATACAGTTAATTGGTACTTTACTTTTTCTTTTCAAGTGAAGAATTATCCACAGCTAAAGTGGCCATGCGCATTGACAAGCAGAGTAAAAAACCCTGGCCTATGCATGATAGATTTTAAAAAGGAACCCAGTGCCTCAGTAATTTAATTCATCTTGGAGTTGATCAGCAGATTCAAAGTTATTTCACCATTTTTGAATACACGAATTGGTAGTCTATAAATGAGAATGGCCATGCAGGCAGATTTGCAGTAAACTTTCAAGTTGTAGAACTGTAGACTAAATTATTTGTTGCAAGGAACTCTATAATTGTGCTGATAAACTGTAGTAGGAAATGAAAACAGTTACTTTATTGAGTATAGGCCCCTGTCCCTAACATGTCGGAATAGGACTAGAGTAGACTTACAAAATACATACATGCCCAGATGCTTGATCAAAAAATGATCTTGACAGGAATAACCACCAAGTTGAGGTAGGCCCTGCATACTGTATCATTGCATATATATAAAGGCCTGGAGCTAGCCTAGGCTAGGCTTGTTCTACTTTTGCTATTATTCCGCTAATGAGAAGTTGCATTTGTTTCAAGTTTTTTTTCTTTTTCTGGAGGGGAGATCCCCCTACAAATCCATGTCGGCCATGTTACATTGAAGTAGGGCCTATTCATATTTGCAAGGCTACCAATTCATAACCAAACACATATATGATTCCGCAGACTTCCCTACTGATAATGCTTACTTGGCTAATATAAGTGGAAAAGTATAAATAAAACTTCATAAAACTGTTCGGCCTAGGCTAGGTAGGCTACAGTAAGTACCGCAGCCTGTACTGCAGTACTAGCTTAGCCTAGATGCCTCTTGATGTATCGACACGTCTGAAGTTTCTTTGGCTTATTGATGTATATTATTACTGCCTTAGTTTGTTAGCCTAGCTACTCCTAAGTAGGTCTAGCATTGGTCTATATAACAAAGACTGTAGTACTTTAGTACAGTACTGTAGCCTAAATAGTAAATATCATGTTAGCTAAATTAGGCTTGCCTTCTTGAATGGTCTGCCAGTAAATGCTCCGGGAAGGTAGCATTGGTCATTTTGTCAATCCCCAATCTTTATTCCAGTAGATTTCTTTGGAGACCCAGTCCACGTTGTACCAGCTCAAGTACACTTTTGATGCCTGCAAGCTTTTTTCACGGGACGCAAACTTTTTGGGGGACTTGCGTCCCTGGGACCGAGTGGGACACAAACTTTTTTCCTCTAGTCACATTACTGGGTTGTTTTAGATTTCAAAATATGTAAAGTGTTTTCTGTCATAGAGAGAAATTGAACAGTGCTTGTGTTTTGCATGCAGATGCATTCCCTAGTTTGCCATGTATAATAGATGCAGAAAGCCAAGTGTCTTTGGTGGACTGAGTTCAACAGTTATCTGAGGAGAGCACCTTAGGTTAAAGCATATTAAAGCCAGATGCACCTTGCTTGAAAACACAGTATTGCAACAAGAGAAAATAAAATAGGTCTTGTATTAGGTATTTAGCTTTCAGTAGGACAGGTAGTACTTATAGGTTTCGAGGTCAAAAGTCTTTTGAGGTCATTCATATGGTCAAATCTGATTCCCTTGTAACAGCAATTGACAAGGTCACCAAAACTGACACATGAAGTAACTGTGGCAGCAGCCTTCATATCCTTACTAAACTGAGAGTTCCTGCACAGCACACAGTCAAATCTGATTCAATATGTCCAGATGTAAAATTGAATTTGAGGTGAGTACACCGCATCTGGACAGCTGAGAAATTAAACTTACTGTACTGCTGTAGGCTAACGGCATGTACTGTAGGCCTATAAATGGCAACCTTGGTTAATAGGAAAGACTCTGTTAACGGTTGATCCATTTCTGATACTCTCAACGAAGGCAGTTTGAGATTGGACTATTATCTACAAAGTGGAGGGGGTGGGGTTGGGGGTGGCGTTCAGGGTTGGTTTTTATTTCAGTGGCACTCTTTATGTGGAGTGTTCAGTAATTCAGTAGTAAAGGAACACCAAATCAATGTCAGGACTAATATTTTCTTGTTTAAGATATTTTTTAAATATTTTTTTATTTAGGATACATGGGGTGGGTCTATAGAAAAGACTCTGCAATCTTTGATGCTATGCACAGCGATAAAATTATGAGGATAGGAAATTAAAACAAATTATAAATATGTAAATGTAGGGGAAGGTGCATGAGGGGGTCATTGAATGTCTGAAAAGATGATTGATCATGAATACACCCATGAAGAGTGATAAATCAAAAATGGAGAAGGAAATTGAATGTTGTTTCTGCTCCTCCCTTAAATAGATCTACCAACTTACAGATGCTACAGGCTTTGAAAATATGTCACACAAGAAGCCCTGCATACAGTGAAATTTACAAACTTTGTGGTGCACTTACATCAGAGAAATATTTACTTGTTAATATACATGTGACACATCTTTAATAGCTCATTTCACATGTGGGGAATATGACAGGGGATACAAACTAAAGATAAAAAACAAAACAATAAAACAAGGAGAAAATGGTTTCCTAGAAAGTTATTATTGAAAGGAACTAAAACCAGGAAGAACAGAATAGCGAGTAGAGTAATTTAATCGAAAGTTAGAATTAACCAACATTGAGTAAATGAACAGAGAGGCCATAACAGAAATGGAAGCTGCAGTTTATCTGTTCTGTAATGATGGTCAGAATGAAAACTCCTGATCGAGCCGTGCAGGGAATGGCTTAGGCTTGTTAAGACCCTAGTATGAACAGCCTAGTGTACCTTTCTTTGTCACAAAGCTATTTTCCCTGTATCTATTTGCTGTAATGCCCAGGGAACGCCTGCGGCAACGCTTTACAATTGACACTAGGGTCTTGCATATTTCTCAAAGCTATAGTATGTTTTCCTTTGATTTTGGCAGATTTGCTTCGAAGAAGTGAAGAAGCCATTCAGGTTTTCCAATTAGGCCCACTTTCCCCAAAATGTTTATTCAAGTCCTGCCTCCCACAGTGAACAATCACTTGGCCTTAGATTGGTTTGAACACTGTGAGACGGTCGCTAATTGCTGTGGAAGAAATCTGATCTCACATGACACGCAATTTCGTAACAATAATATGAATAAAGATTTTGTGGTTTGCATAAGTTCACGCCCATCTCTGGAGAAATGTCCAAGAAGTTTGAATCGGACATTGTCCTCAGGCATGTAAAATGCAGTGGGCAAGCACATTCGTGGCGAGGCAGAAACAGACTCTGAGGCATCATGCATGTACAGTTTGCACGTGAGAAAAAGAGTATTCCAAACGACTTGGCCAAGACTAGGCATGGCTCTGTAATTTAAGCTGCCATGTCAGGTTTTTATATACAGCAACCATACACAGCAATAATTAAAACAGAAGACTTGGTTGAAATAAAGTAAAACAACGATCGTTCACCAGACGAGCCTGAATGCTACAGGCAAGGATAAATATTTTAGGCTTGTTTGACATAGCTCTCTGTCAGTTAATTGATTGTACGTCACCGCTTTCCATTAGACCGCATTCTTTTGTTCACAGGTGTTGATAAATACACATCATGTTCCAGTTCTGCTCGCTTCATTGTTTACAGACTTGAATTTACAACTGTAGGTCGTTGATTACATTATGAACAATTCAGTGGGTTTACCATGCATTTATTGAAAATTTTTATTGAAAATGTTCCGTGTAGCGTGCAATGTCACGCAGTGCATTCAAAAAAGGTGTCAAAAATAGGGGATGATTAAAGAACAATACAAAAAAAAAGTGTGTGCTCTTGATGTTATCAGACACCTGCAGGGTAAGAATTTATTTGGTATTGCATAGCAAAATGCTATGCAAATTTGGAAAAGTTGCTTCAATACGAAGTACAAATTTATACGTTTTTTTTGTGATTGTACTCAGGAATAATTGCGTTTTACAATTTAAGAGACATTTCACAAGTTACATTTTCACATTTTACAAGTTCAGAGCACTTCAAAACAGATATATGGGAAAAATTTGAACATTAAATTATTCACTGTATCTGCATGAAACACATGACTGCTCCTACTGTATAGATTTAAAACAGTCACATTGTGGGTGACAAACATGAATATTACAAGCTAATAAAACATGCTATCATGTTAGAACTTTGCACGCTAGTAACATGATGGTACAAACATGTATGTAAGTACTGTAGCATTGATGAATGTGAAACTGTATTGTCGTACAATAAAAAGTAATGCTGGTATATAGACAGATTGCACTAACACTTAAAATTGTATCCACAAATCCACTGTTTGGTTACGATGCCAAAGGCTCATTATTCCCTTTGCAATTGTGCTGGTGTGTGTATATGTGATGGCTATAGCTTGTAGACACGATATATACAGTATATCAACAACCACAAGTTGAATCAATGTGATACTTAATTGGTAGATAGATGCCCCATGATGAGTAGATAACGTGCCTTACAATTCTTGGTTCTCATCTGATGTATGTTAAAGAGTAGACAGGGCTTAACACAAAATTTGATTTATACTGGTATGGTGATGTTATTACATAATAACCACATTTTCATGAGATCCCCAACTTTATGTCATTAATATTCATCAAATTTGCAAGAAATGTCTTTTAAACACAAGACAAGAACCAAATGTTCCATGGTTTTCATTATTGGCATATTAGGTTTGTCAAACTACATTCATACAATCAACCTTGTTGTTTATGTGTGCATATTAATGAATATTAACTAGTGAACATAAAATTCTATGTACTTGGATTGTACAATGTAAATGTATAGATACATGATACGTTTGACCTCATTTATTATTCATGCATGTACCTGATTTTATAAATAGACTTTGTCATAACTGATTCCTGATACCCTTCCATTATATGTGTCCTGCATTAGTCAGTAGATGAGCCTCTTCATTTTGGTGTGCACAAGTATCCAAATATTAAACTACATGGCTTAGCGCACTATGAATATATATGTTTAGACATCGGAACCACTAAACATTTTCGTTTTCTGGTTAAAATTAAGGTTAAATTTCGTACCATCAGGACAGCATGACTGATTTTATATAAAAAGATTGCTTGCTTTGTGTACTTCAAATTTTGTCACTTTCCAAGAGCTCTACTTTGAGCAGAAGTTTTCAATTGACATGTTATCCCATGCCATGATAGCTGGTAGACACGGATACCATGGCACTGGTTAAATTTTTGTTAATTTATTATGACCGATTAGATTTTGAACTAAGATTAAGACCTGTAGAAGTCGTTTAGCATTTTACTCAGTTCTTGTTGCATTTCATAAAGTTAAAAAGCTATACATATATATCTTAAATCTTATAAGTACATGCTTTGTCAACATGGATCAATCATTTTAATACAATAAGCTAATCTGTAGGTGAAATTGGTGGATTTTAAAATTCAGTTGTCTAGTTACGACATCCTGAAACACTATGCAATGCATACAGAGTTGTTTTTATTTGATGACCTTTTTCTGTGAGCCAATATATAAAGCATTGAACTGTGCAGACATTTTCTCTAACGAAAAGTTGAAACCAACCCACCACAGTTTTCACGTTTGCCATCCATGGATCAAATAGCAGGGAGCACTGCAAATTATAGATGTATATACATGGCAAATAGTGGTCTGTTTATTCGCAGAACATTTATATGGATCTTGTATCTTCTTTTTTTTCGTTTTTTTTTTTTTCATGTTGACACATGTTTTTTTTTTTTTAGTCTTCTTTTAGTCTCCATATCTCACAGTCAAACAAACGAGAGACCTTGATTGTAAGGGAAAGGTACTCAATCACTCAATGACTAGGGTTTTAAAATTGATCATAATGTCATCTCCTTAGTTCAGACCTATCGTTTTGTGAACTGATGTTTGATTTGGTTTATCAATTTGTTGTCAATGATATGCCAAGTGCAAACCATTCTTTGAGGTTCATATATTATAAATAAGAAGGCATCCATGTAGATAATTTACATCACCATTTTAACCTTTAACACAAATTTGTGATGTCCTTGTGAACATCCAGCTCTGTAGTAAACCAGTGAATATGCCTGGTGTTGAACTGGCTGATCTGGTGCAGAATTAGTGTCAGATATTTTAACCGCAAGCTGCCAACGGTCGGTCTAGCTGACCGGTCATCATTTTACGCAGCACTTGGTAAAGCGGTGTGTCTGTGCATGTCTTTGTAAAGTATGTATAAACATGTACATGGACAGTTGTCGCAGTAAAAATTTAAAGCTATTACAGTACGGATGCTAATATCGTGAGATGTTAACAGGACTTGCTGCTTCAAATTGTATGGCGGGACTAAATGATCAACGAAACTGTGTGGTATCAACAGAAAAGATTTGCAAAGTATGTTACAACCTCGCTGAGTTTATAAATTGACTCCCACTGCTTCTGACAAACCTGGTCCCACCTTAAACCCATTCAAATCCTCTCACACAATTATAACTTCCCTC
The DNA here is from genome assembly GCA_000934455.1 of Apostichopus parvimensis. Lineage (NCBI taxonomy): Eukaryota > Metazoa > Echinodermata > Holothuroidea > Aspidochirotida > Stichopodidae > Apostichopus > Apostichopus parvimensis. The sequence goes on along the minus strand of KN887470.1, from coordinate 55,911 downwards.
CGAAAACCACTATCCAAATCTACAAATCCAAAGTAAAACCAATTCTAAGTTATGGGAGCATCTCCTTGCTTACCATTTCTAATCCCAATAAACATATTTTAAACAGAATCCACACCACAGCTTATTGACTTGCGCTAAAAATCCCTTCCTATATAGCTACTCTGCGCAGGAAACGCAAAATCTTTTTTTTCACCCTACTTGAAGAATTTAACACCAAATTATATAAAAACCCCCTCGAGAACGACCCATTGATTGAAGAACTCCTATACTGAAATACAAAGTCTCAATAACTCACTTCCCAAATACCAAAAACCTTTGTGATTCAAACTGTTACTTAAAGTCTCATTCCAATAGAAAATCCTTTTCCTGAATGGTTCTAGCCTTGGCTCCAGGTATAAAGAACAAAACAAAATAATTCTGACAAAGTACCAACCACTTCCTACCCAGACAATAGAAATGCTTCAATACTTAGAAATTCCTCCCCCTCAAAAATCCCTCCCTAATTGACTCTTTTACTCGGTATATTTTATGGCTTCTATACAATGTGATTACATAAGACTTCACTTACCAGCAACTCCTTGACTGAACAATAGACAACTTTCCCGAGAAAAAAGAAAAGAAAAAAGAAAAGAAAAAAGTGTCTATTCTATAAAAACAATCTTATTATCCCCCCCCTCCCCCTCAGGACCTCTCACGAGGTCGACCAGGGGTTAAACTCCTTTTGATTTGATTTGATTCTGACAAACCAGAGTAAATTATACAAGAATGCAACTTTGCCACTCACGTTCATTTACTGAGATGGTCAAGCAAGATTGTATTTGTTTTGTTTTCATGGGTGGTGCCAAAAATGCTAAAATGTTCAATCATTTAGAATAATTCCAAATGAGAAAATGCTAGAAATGAAAATTTGACCTAAGTTGTCAAGTTAATGAACATTAAATACTGTACATCGTTGTGCGATGTTTGTATTGAAATACCATCAAAACAGTGATTAAGATCACCACAAATCTTCAGTAATGAGCTGTGTGCCTTCGCTAAGTATACAGTAGGGTTACTAGGATATTGTGGTGGCTAAAAGTTGATTGCTTATTCACAAAGTTGCTGAATCTATAGGTGAAAACCGTATCCTTACAGCATTTAATATCGCAAAGTTATGAATACCTATGGGATATTTTTCTCTTCAATATAAGTTTCACAGTGTGTCACTGTCACCAGAAAATCCATTTTGATGCAATGTTTTGGACAGTGAGTGTCTCGTGTTTAAAGGGACATGACAATGTCTGAAGGTGATGCTTAACAAACATGCTAGAAATATGTTGTGCAGGTCTGGGGCAAAACCATGTCCTCTTAGCATTTTGTACAGCAAGGATATATGAATTTATCAGATTTTGTGATATTTTGCATCTGGCAACAGCTGAGTGAATGCTGTCATCACTTTAATGGAGTTGAAAATGGTTTTGTTTTTCGTAACATCATTTAACAAATTCACAGAGGTATAATATTTCTATACTAAACTTGCATTGACAGCTATAATAGGGAAAGAATCCCAAAAGTATCACATTTCAAGGATAAATCAACAAGAATGTTATTAAATGAAAGTAAAGATTTTCAAATAACATCTACAGTATTGATAAAAGCTCAGACCACCTTCTGTGAATTGAGGACTTCAAAATAGGTTACATTCCATGAATCATATCTGGATTTAGCAATTAGGGTTGAGATGGGCATTTCAACTTCTAGTATGGAATATTATTTCCTCCTTTTTACGATAATTTGGTTTCTACATTATCTGTCACTGGAGTGAGTTATTTGTTATAAACTGTTACTCATTTTGAAATGCATAACCAAGAATGATAATTGTTGGTGAATTTAAAAGTCCACCACATTATGCAAAAGTCATTTTGTATCTTAGTTGTAATATTTTCTTTCGTTTGTTTCAAATCTTATTTTTTGCTTATATGGTTTGAATCTTAATTTTTTTTTTTTTTACTTTTCAGGAGAGAGAATGGTCTACTGGCCTCTGCGGTTGCTTTGAGGACATAACCTCTTGTGAGTGCAATACATTTTACTACATTTTGGCTATTAAAGATATAGTGATAGGTCTGTAATGTGCAAGGGAAAAAATCAAATAATGAAAGCTGTAACTAGCATCCAACAATCAAGTTCTGAAGCAGAACGTAGACTAGTTACCACATATGCTGGCATAGGCATCATGCATTGCACACTTCTGTACGGGATATACAACTCTCTTGCATAGCATGTATGGAATTGTTATTGGCTATCAATACGCTTGGAATGTCAGAAACCAATGTAAAGTGAAACAAGTGTTTAGAGAGAAAATGCAAGAATAGAAATACTGCACTTTTAACTGATTTAGAGGAGCTTTGAGGGAGTACAAAGTATATAGTTTACACTCACAAATCTTTTTTAACTTAAGCAGGAGGTCAAAGGGAATTTTTGCAAGTTTGCCATGAAGAAATTAGTGACCACCAGTGCATGACGGTGAAGCCTGCCTATAGAAATACAGTCCCCCTCAAATTCACTCGAGCATTAATAATTTGTTACTTGATAGCATAAACTACCCCAAGTACTGCCATTAGGATATCATCACTGAGCGCACCTAATTAATTCACCAGTCACTTGTATGATTGTTAACACAAGTGCTCTAATGGCTCTGGGTAGATATTCAATCTCTCCTGTTTTTGGCCAAAAACGGGACCCGGGTGGTATTTGCTATGGGCAGGGAAGATCGTAATGTGTGAATGTAATATTTCACTTTGAGCAACTCTCAATGCTGAGAGAAAAAACATACTGTGATATGAAAATCCTGTTCAGTATCAGAGATGTTAGCTTTCCACCCAATTCATAAATTGTCTCAACTCAAAACGTTTTGTGGTCAAAACAACGATTCAAATATATGTGAGAAAAATCTCTGTTATGGAATTGTTGTTAACTCTGTACTTTATGTTGATTGTTGTGATTTACCTGTTTTCAAACAATTTCAATCTTCTGTACAAAGGATTGGAAAAATTCTTGATTCTTTTGAGAAGTAGTTTCGGTTTTTTGAAAAGAAAGAAAGGCAGATATTCATTCCAAAAAGTGTTTGTGTTGTTTTGCATAGGCCTAGCTGTGAGCGTGCGTAGGTGGGGTTTGTTTAACACCCATACCGGATGCAACCAATTTGAAGGTTCTGTGTCCCTGGCTATTGCGTCCCAGACGAATCAGATACACAAAAATAGAGACCAATATGTTATAAAGTGGTTTAGATACAAACAAATAAGGACCAGTAAGTTATATGGAGGTTCAGATACAAACAAATAGAGACCAGTGTGTTATATGGAGGTTCATAATCATATACAAACATATAGAATTAGTATTATACTGTTGCTGAGATACATTAAAATACAATTTGGAACAGGAAAATAATATGGTGTGACTCGCATTGTAAGGGCAGGGATCACAGACACCTCTGCACCAGTTTTATCAATTAATGTTTTGATTACCATGTAGAACATGTGTCGGATAGTATTGTATGTATGTTTAGTGGTGAAATCTTGCTCTTTTTGCAGTTTAAAAGTTTAATTTAACATATGTATCTGGCCACCTAACCACCCCTCCCCTACAACAATACTTTAGTTATGTCCTTTCTCAATTATGACAATATTTGGTTCATGTCGACCTTGTTCTCCTCGTAATAGTTTGAGTATGTATTTTTGATTGCTGCCTTCCCATAGGTCTTTGCGCATTCTGCCTATTGCCGTGTATGGAATGCTGGCTGGCAAGCCATGCCGATGAGTTTGTGTGCCTGCCGCTCTGCGTCCCTGCCGCATCCATTGCTGTCAGGACCAAGATCCGTACCCTGTACGGCATCCGGGTGAGTAGCTTACTGTTATGTTATTAATATACAAACCCCAATCACCATCATTTATCTACGTGATGGAGTAAACTATCACAACCCGTCTCCTCCTCGCCCCCACCATCCTCGCCCCACACTCCTTGCCCCACCCTACATAGCCAGGAGACTCAAAATCCTACCATCATCATACAGTAGGTGTATGTGATGGAGATAACTGTCTTGAACAACTACTATCTCCTCCTGGCCCCGCCCTCCTCACCCCACCCTCCTCGCCCCACCCTACATAGCCAGGAGACTCAAAATCCTACCATCATCATACAGTAGGTCTATGTGATGGAGATAACTGCATTGAACAACTTCACCAAACAGCTAAGAAATATCTTTATGCCAATTGGGAGATATCACAGATTTACTGTTCCTTAACACACAAGGACAAGGACTTGATCAAGTCTAAAAATGACACGCTATTGTGCTTCAGTTTCTAATGTTCTTCTCTTGTTGTTATTACAACCTTCATTGTCTGTAATTAGAGTTGGGTTTTGCTAATGCCGAATCTGAACTGGCAATCAGTCTGTCAATCACAGGATGAAACCCGTCTTTTCATTTTCCAACTGAAGTGTCTGGTAGTGTCTCAGATATATGCAAATTCAGATTCATTAGATGCACTTTTTGTCAGTTAGGTTAAGACGAGAGATAGTGGGGAAAATAAACGATTTCCTGCGATAGATCTGTGTCATGAAACAGTAAAATTAGTTGAATAAATTGTTGTGAGGTAGCGATATTCTCGATTAAGGTCTTTGGTCAGCCGAAGACAACATTTCTGAGATATTTGTGATTGATTCTGCCGACCATCTGAGTTAAATTGACTATTGATAACATAAACTCAATGAACACTGTCGTCAGTTTGATTGTTTTCCTGTATTCACAACTGTTTTGATTACAAAACTTTTTCCTTGGTTCTGATCTTGTCAGTGTTACTAAGAAATATTGTTATAACATAGATTCCATTGATTTGTTATGTCTGCCTCTCAACTAAATTATTTCCACATAATATAAATACAATGGTGAATAGTTAATATACAAGGAGGTGGAGGAGGACTGAAGAAGCAGAGCTTTTTACGAGCAGTCCCCCTTTACAAAACAATAAACAAAAGAATACAAAGGATAAGTAAGAGGAAGAAGAAAGGAGAAAAGAACAAAGAACACAGAAAAAAGCAAGAAAGAAAAAATCACTGCTTAATGATAATAATCGTTAAGTAAAATGGATTTCATTTTGTTTTTTTGAAGCAATGAAATACTTTTGGATGTTTTTATTTTGTTGTCCAAACTATTCCAGATTGTAACTCCAGAATTGATCAAAAGTCGATGAGTCCTCTCGGAAGTGATCAAATTTGTAC